>JAPFFP010043392.1:0-13283 GCA_026153255.1 Solanum medicagineum | reverse complement strand
TGAATGGATAAATGATTGAAAAATTTTGGCAAACCCCATACATAGATGACAAACTTGCGAATGTAATATCGTGTCTTTAGTCCTTAGCAATGCAAGCATTGATGATCATATTTTTAGTTCAAATGGTGCCATGGACGAGGAGCATGTACTAATTAGTCCTTTCTTGATAGATCAATCCCCGTATGGATTTGAGGAATATTGAGTTGACTATGTGAGTAGTTGAGCTTGGATATGCGATGCTCGAAAAATTACAAGTGTGTTTCCATTGTATAAAATGCAAAACCATTTTGCCAATGTGGGATTAGTTATCATGTTGAAATACTTGTATTGCATCATCTAGAACTTGCCCGGTTTTTCTTGAAAAGTAACTTGGTTAATTCCAGATCAGGAAAGGATCTTAGGCCTTCTTTGGTTCCATTAGTCTATTTGGAACATAGTGACATCCATTGGCAGTAAATTGAATCCTTAGTGAACCCCTTTTGAGCCTTAATCCCTTCTTTGGCAACCTTGTAACCTTGACTCATATTTGTTAAAGACAATTCTTTTTTATTCCTTACTGATCCTTCCTTGAACTTGAAAGTAAAGCAGTGGCCAAAGGCTAAGGTGGAGGTGTTCGTAGGAAGAAGGAAGTATCTCCCATGAAAAAGTTGGAAAAAGAAGGGAAGAATGAAAGAAAGACATCAAGGAGTCCTAGAAGGAAAATAAAAAGAAAAAGTGAGAAAAAAAAGTTGAAAATTGAGGACCCTCCAAAAAAAAAGAGAAAAAAAGTCTTGTCCCGAAAGAAAATACAAAAGTGAGACACTTTAAGATGATGAATCAAAAGCAAAAGAGATGTCAAGAATGAGATGAATGAAAAGGAAATCAAAAGAACCTTTGTGCTTAAAAAGAATATGTAGATTTTAATGAAGGATGAACCATTATAAACCATATGCTATCCTATCCAACCTTTACCCTACATTACAGTCCTAGCAAAGTCTTTTGAGATCCTAGTTTAGAAGAAAATCAAGTGAACTCCGATTGAGAATAAGGGCAAGTCTATGGGTTGAAGCTTACATTCTATTTCTCATTTGGGAGAGTGAGAGTTGAAGAGATCCTCTATGAAGCAATGGAATAACCTTGAGTGTTCAGAATTTTCTTTAGCATGAGGCAAAATGGAGATTTTTCGGGCAGTGATTAGCAGCTACATGAGCAATTGTGAGCACAGCTCTATTTTGATTACTCCTTATTCATCTTTTGAAGCTTCAAGGTTATGTAAGTGGTTTGTGGAAGCTCAAGAAAGGATCAAAAAGGTGAAAATGTATGTGTTACTCCCTATGTCCCTATTTGTAAGCTCTGATTTGGATAGTTTGATGTTTGATTTTCCTGAAGGCAAGCAAAGGCTTAAGTTGGGTGTGTTGATGAGTCTGTATTTCAAACTCATTTTGGGGCTAATTTGCAAAAGAACATTTTTCTTAGAGTGCTAATAATTCTAATTGCTAACAAATATGCATTTGCTATGATAGGAAAATGAAGTGAAAAGTACGAAAAAGGGCAAGACTTGTTGGAATGCTGGAAAGTGAGCAAAAGTACGAAAAGGCAGTGAAAAGCGGTGTTGCTAACATTCTCGACGATCCACTGAATGCTCATGGAGATCATGTAACTATGCAGCAACTAAGGTTCCAGGTCAAGATAGAAGTGCGGCCAGAATAGATGTCGCAAAGCATACTCGGTGATACACCGAAGTGCACATGTGATCGCATAAAGTTACAATATCCAAACCACCAAAACGCTGACAGAATGTCGATATGAAGAATATTTCGGTGTATCGCCAAATTAGATAGGTGGAGGAAAGAGTCATCACCTAATGTTGCAGTAGAAGAAGCCTTATAAAGATACATAAGAAAGTGGTGAAGTGCATATTCTTTCTGGTGTATCATCGGAGTGCTCGGCGATGGTCGGCCTTGACCGTTGAACGACATTTCGCAGCACAAACTTTCACACATTTGCACAAAGTATATAAGCAATTTTAGAAAGGACATTGTACATTATCTATTCATTCCATATCAGAATAATTAGTCTATTGTAGTAGTACATAGAACTTTCCTCTTATAGTACAAGGGAGACTAGGATTTTGAAGCTTTTGGGCATCAAATTGGAGAATATTAGCTGGTGATACTCAACTGCTTCTTGCTCAATTTTGTTACCCATGACTTCTGCTACTGTGTATGGTATTCAATCTTTACTTTCTAACATGTGTGGCTAAAGTACCCATGTTGGGGGTGTGCTTTCGATATGGGTCTTTAATTTATTTATTGGGTCAGTGATATCTTGACTTATCTGTAGTTGATTTGGGTGATCTTATGTCCATTCCTAAGTTTAACGATAAATTTCAAGGTTGCAAACTTGGAGTTTTGTTTTAGATCTCTGATTGTTACCTTAGATGGAACTATTAGGGTGTGTAATGGATATAATAGTCGGAAACCTTATGGCATTTCAGTTGATATCCACATTCATAGTAAGTGTTTTGCTGTGACTTCTTAGGCCAAGCATATCCTCAACAGTTTGCATGTGATATCTTAGCTGATTCAAAAGAAACATCCATATGTCATAGGTGTTTTGGGTTACAAGTAATGTAGCCGATTTACCCAATATCAACTCATGTAGTCAAGTATCTAGACCCATTGATAAATTAATTTCAATATTTGCATATCCCTAACATCTTCCCTTAATAGCTTCTTAATTCATAAACTAGAACTTATTAGCTGAACTCTATTTTGATTATTGCAACTCCCTAGATCGTACAATTACATGGTTCAACGAGTCACTTTTTCCTTGTACAATGATTCCCTATGGGATCGACCCCAACCTCTAAAGTTGGGTTATTATGCTGATGACGACCGCCCCTTCTACCTTTGAGTAGTCAGGTTAAGTGACATCATCACCCTCTCCTGATTGACTGAGAAAATAATTTATGCCTTTAAGAATGTTTTCCTCATCTAGGACATAACATATCCTATGACTCTAGATGTCCTGATTATCAAATTTAGTTTCTCATATTTCTTTAAGTTAACAATAATACTTTTTGATGCCATGTCAACAATTAAGAGACAATCATCCAAGTTTATTTATTAATTATTCATGCATCGTGCATAATCAAGTAAATCAATTACAATGAAGGTTTCTCTTTTTGTGCAAAATGAAAAGTATCCAATCATCATTTATGATATAAATATTTAATTAAAATTAGAAATTAATTTCTTAATATGCATTATTACGATGATCTGACACCCCATAACTCTATAATCTTATGTACCCATGTCAACAATTAAGAGACAATCATCCAAGTTTATTTATTAATTATTCATGCATCGTGCATAATCAAGTAAATCAATTACAATGAAGGTTTCTCTTTTTGTGCAAAATGAAAAGTATCCAATCATCATTTATGATATAAATATTTAATTAAAATTAGAAATTAATTTTTTAATATGCATTAATACGATGATCTGACACCCCATAACTCTATAATCTTATGTACCCATGTTTCAAGCCTTGTTTTTGTAGGTGGGGAGTGTATTAGGGTCATGGGAGACTTCTAGTACTTAGACAAGTTCAAGACTTCTCTACGAGTTGAGTTTTGGGTGTTGGTTCATGCAAGGCTCAACTTTAAATGAGCATAACTTTCAGCAGACTTAGAACTGGATAGACTACAACATGTCAAATCATATCCCTTTGAGTTAGCTTTACAACACACTTAGTTTCACCTTATGTCGAGTTCGGATGAAGGAGTTATGACTGTTTTCATGAGACCCTCCCATGAAGTGAAACCACACGGGCAGCTTGACGGGCAGTGGAGCTTTGGACGGGCCGTCTGGGCTTTCTTGAGCTAGAAAAGACCATTCTTGGTCTAAAGCATGTGACATGGCCAGTGGCACAGGTCATGTGGCTTGCCACTGACCGTGTGGTTGGTTGTGGAGTGTGTACAAGTGAGGAAGGTAAGCATGAGAGGGAGTTTTTTACTAAGTGTTGTGCCACAGACATCTTCACGAGTAGTGGTATGTTTCACGAGCCATCAACCTGGGTGTGGGGTGCCTGGCCACAATTTTCTTCTCTAAGTGTAGTTGGACGTACCACTACACGGACCATGTAGCATCACACGACCCGTGAAAGTGGCCCATCAAAGTGGCGTTGACGAGAACTTTTTCCCAAGTGTTCCAATTCTAGCTTTTTGTCAAAGCCCCATCTCACAGGAACTCCACATAACCCGTGGAGTGCCACACAACTAGTGAAGGCTTCAGTGGGGCAACACTTTGCCAATTTTTCCTCCATCTCACTAATGGCGTTTTCGTAAATTTTATTTATTCTAATGATCTTTTTGGACTTCTAATGATATCTTAACCTCCCCAAAAGAACTAAAGCCTATTCTAAAGGATCAAAGTCATTGCTCTCATCTCAAATACCCACTATAAAATTTCCTCAAGAGGCTCCATCAAAACCCTAATACAAATTCAAGGGAACTCAAGAACAGGTTTGGATTTCAAGACTCCATTCCAAGCTTCCATTCTTTCCCAACTCAATTTCAAGAGACTCAAGCTCTACGGTATGTGGGTTTCAATCATTGGGTCCTTTCACCCATGGAGCCTAAGCCTTATTTTTACCTGAATTCCATATTTCTCGGTTGAATTACTTATGAGTCTTACTTATTATGAATTTGACTATGAACTATATTGGGGTTTCATTAAAGTGTGATTGTTTAAGTATGTTTTGGGCTATGGATCTATGATCTACATTGAGATTTGATGAAGGGATTTAATGTATATTGCATGAGGTATTACCAAGTATTGGTGGGTGGTTTTACATTGATTTTTCTTGCATGATTTTACACAAGCATTTCACACCCTCCAAGTGTTTGATAAAATGTCCAATTAAGGTTTCTTAAATTGTTGAAGGCCTAATGGTTGGTATATGAGTTAAGGGACTTTATGATGATGAAAGTATTATATGTATGAGTTGTTATCAAGAAAAACATCTATAGTATTGTGAGTTGACTATAGCCAATTAAGGGTGATTCCTCAATCACCTCGGATATGGGTGGTACGCTATCAACCAATTGAGGGGCTGTTACCTCAATCACTTCCGGGTAGAGGGTGGTCATGTTTGTCAACAAATTAAGGGGTTGATACCTCAATCTCCTTGGATAAGGGTGGTAATCCATCAACCAATTGAGGGGTTGATACCTCAATCACTTCCGATGGAGGGTGGTCATATCAATCAACCAATTGAGGGGTTGATTCCTCAATCACTTCTAAGGGGTCATCTACCTTGGATTCCAAGTACTAAGTTTCTTGGTGTATGATGATGGTCTCTTCCTTCACATGTAATATGTCCTATATCAGTATGATTTACTTCAAGTATCATTCATACATGTCATATTGTTATTATGCTATCCATTGTTTTTGATATCACATTTTGATTATGTTGCCTATCTATTGTTGCATTGCATCGTACATACTTATTACATTCAAACGTACTGATGCATACTTTATGTCTACATAGTGTTACCATGTAGGAACCGGAGCTCCTCACGATCACCATCATCCTCCCCATGGCTAGTGCTATCTCTACAAAGCAAGTTAGTGGGTCCTCAATTTCTGGGACAATGTCTTTGATCTAATGCTTTGTATAAAGACTCTCTTTCCTTTATTGTATGTTTTGACTATAAGGTTGAGCGCAATTGCTTGTCTTGGCCCCTAATAAGTTTTATGTTTAGAGGTGTTGTTCGACAAGTTATGTAATTATGCTTGAGCTTGACTCTCTTTGACTCTTTGATGTTTTATGATATGAAAGGTTTTTCCTTAGCCCCTTTTACCCTTATTTATATTCTCTATTGTTGTTTTATTGCTTCTGCGACCAAGGATGTGTAATGATATGCTAAGAGGCTTTTTTGGGGTCCCTTCGTGTTCTCCATTCGCCGTGTCACATCTAGGCCCTAGGCCTGGGTCATGAAAAATTTGGTATAAGAGTACTAGGTTGTTAATGGTCCTCATCATCTAACACATCGCGTCAATTAGAGTCTTATTCATGGTTTTTGTGCTCCATAACTATGAGTAAGAGGCTATGAGATGTTTTAGGAAATGTTTCCCTTCTTAATGATCAATGTCGTACTATATAAGTTAGGTAAGGTCTCTCCTCTAATGAATGTTCTTTGTCATTTTTAGATCATGCCTAACACAAGAGGAAGAAGAGTCCGCACTCCCGAGGAACAACCAACTCATGGAGAGCGCTGATATGCTCTCACTTTGCTAGGTCAAGCCATGGCTAACCAATTCAATCAAGTGGCCCAAGCCCCTCATGCTCCTACTCTGGCATCTCGGGCGAGGAATTTGAAACAACCCAAAAAGTGCCCAAAAATGTGCCTTGGAATGTCCAAAATTTTAAATTTCATATCTCAAGATCCATTCTTTATTTCAAAAATCTAACTTCATATTATTGTTCAGGGGGCAAAATTGAGTGGGAATAGCTCTAACCCAAATTTTAAAGCAACCGTATCGAAATCCAAAAATCACAAAAATGCGATTTTCCAGGGTCAACTTTAAAGGGGCATATCTCTTAGCACACAAAGAATAAGGTGGCCCACGACCTACCAAATTAAAGCTCTTTGAATTAGCTTTTCAAGAACTTGGTTTCACCTTATTTTGAGTTCGGATGAAGAATTTATGTCTGTTTTCGTAGAACTCATATGTGCAGAAATGCAGATTCTAGTGAGTGATTCGCGTCGCGGGAGCAGTGTTATTTTGGTCCTATTTTGTTTGACTTCGGTCCAAGACTTTCAAGTATTGGGCCTAATGGTTTCCATATGAGAAAACACCTATACTTTGCATTATTTCACCCTCATATCACCCAAGAAATTTCCCAATACTCCCTAAAACCCTTAGTCTTATATTTCTCTAAAGATTCAAGTCTCAAACCCTCATTCAAAACTAAGGATTTCCTTCAAGGTTCGTCTTCATGCTTCAAACCCCCATATGCAATCTTCACCAAGTTCATCTCCAAGCTAAGGTATGTGGGTTTCTTTCAGAGGTTCCTTTTACCCATGATACCGAAGCCTCCTTTTACTCAAATTGCATGATTTAAAGTTGATCTACAAATGGGTCTTGCTTATTATGAAATTCACTGCACACTATATTAAAAATATGTGAAATTGTGACTTTTTTGCTATGTTGTGATCTATAAATCTTTGATCTATTCTAAGATTTGAGGAGGGGTTTTGATGTATGTTGCTTGAGGTTGTTGCAAGGTATTGATTGATGGTTTTACAATGGATTTTCTTGCATGATTTCATCTCCATATTTCATGGTTTTATACTAGCATTACACACCCTCTAAGTGTTTGATAAATGTACGGATGTGGTTTCTTGAGGAGTTGAAGGTCCAATGCACGATATATGATATGATTGACTATATAATGATAAAATGAGCTTATGTATGTGTTGCATTAGACCATGCCCGATCTGGGCGACAAGAGCTTGGGTAACCGAGGTGGGGGTTTGTACTCATCAACCGAGGTGGGGGTTTGTACTCATCAACCATGTGAGGGGTTTTTACTTCACCACCATGGTGATAAGGTGTGATTATCATAAACCATGTGAGAGGTCTGTACCCACACCACCGGGATGATGGGGTGAAACCATCATCAACCAACCGAGGGGTTTGTACCTTAGAAATCTAGTGTGGTCTCTTCTACACATATGATATCCAATATGAGCATGAGTTACTTAAGCATATTTTACTTAAGCATTGATAATACATGCCATATTGTAATGTTATGCCTATTGCCTATTGTTATATATTTCAATTACGATGCCTATCTCTTGTTGCATTGCATCCTACATACTTAGTATATTCAAACGTATTAATGTATACTCTTTCCTACATGATATCACCATGTAGGGATTGAAGCCCAAGTTGATCATCCTTCTCCTCCACATGGCTAGTTCAGTACTACTTAAGCTAGTTGGTGAGTCCTCCACTTCGGGGACCTTAGTAGTTTCTCTTATTATGTATTGAAACACTCTTCTTTACTTTCTATTTTGACTATGAGGGTGAGCCCGGTAGCTTTGTCATGGCCCCCTGCTTTCATCTATGCAATAGAGGTATTGTTGGACATGCTATGTATCTATGTATGAGCCTTGACTCTTTTTTCTCTTGATTTTGATGTTATGCAAGCTTTCTCCTTAGTCCCTTGCCCTTGTTTTCTAAACTTTTACATGTTACTTATGTAATTAGTCTCTCTCTCTTAGTCCCGATTCCCTTTGTTTATGTTTCTTATGTTGTTTTACATTGCTTCCACGACCAAGGATATGTAATGATATGCTATAAGGCTTGTTTAGTGTTCCTTCAGGTTTCCCATTCGTAAGTCACGTCTTGGCCCTAGGCTTGGATCATGATAAAGATGATATCAGAGCACTAGGTTTATAGATCCTCGGATTCCAATACACCGCGTCGATTAGAGTCTTATTCATGGTTGTGTTGTGCACTACAACTATGAATAGGAGGCTATGAGATGTTTTAGGAAATGTTTCACTTATTCATGATTTATGTCATGCAATAGAGTTAGATCCCCTAGGGTTTATGTCTAAACCTTAATCGTTACATTCCAAGATATGTCTCAAGCTACTCAGGACGGTGCCATGATGAATGCAAGGATTTGCAATGCTCTATGAAAAGTGGCCAAAGCGGCGATAAGATTGGCAACTCACCTAAACCAACAAGTGAGCACTCCTAAGACTTCTAGGGATGATAGGGGAGGTAATGAGGCCAAGAGGGCTCGTAATGTGGGTAAGTTCCAAAGTCCCAAGTATAGAGGTGGTGGTGTTGTGCTACCTTATGCAAGGTGCCCAAAATATGGTAGAGACCATGATGGCCCATGTTTGAGAGGTACTAATGCTTGTTATGGTTGTGGGGAGATGGGTCATAAGGTTAAGGGTTTCCCTCGTAAATACAATTAGAGCAAAGGAGGTGATGGGGGAATGACTAATCCCAAGTGTCCTACGTGTAGGATGGACAACGGTGGCTCGTGTTAGAGGAACATGGGTGTATGCTTTGGGTGTGGTGATATAGGCCACAGAATTCTGGATTGCCCGAATGGGTCGATAGAAAAGTAAAAGTGGTGATGTTGATCAAGAGACTCAAGGAGGGGATGAGGTGGTCGATGTTGCTACCGGTATGTTGAAATTTTCTTTTGGCTTTGGTGCGCTTGCATTGTTAGGCCCGATATGCCACTATTTCATCCCTATTCTTTCTGTTGCTAGTGGGGCTTCTTGTGTGCCTGGGTTGTTGTGTGGACCTTTGGTTTCTATACATTTGTTGAGTATATTGTTTCTAGAAGCTTTATAGGTGTGGATTCGGGTTCGTATTGCAATAGGTCACGCTTGCAGCTTGTTGGAGTTAGTGTGGTGGTTTTTGATGTCATGCTAGGGATGGAATAGTTGTTTGCATGTTATGTCTTCGTGGATGGTAGGACCCGTAGAGTTATATCCCGAATCCCTAATGAGCCCATTCTTGAGTGGGAGGTTGTTTAATGTTAGCTAGGGAGGTAGATCCATTTCATGTCTTAAGGTAAAGTTGGTCTCTAAGGGGTTGCGTTATCATCTTGTGAGAATTGGAGATGTTGCACCTAAGTTTTTTTGTTTATAGAATTGTTGGTGGTGGTAGATGAGGCTTTGAATGTCCTTTCCAATATTTTAAATTTGGGGTAGTGTCTTTTGGTTTGACTAGTACATCAGTTATCGCTATAAGTCTCATGAGTAAGATCCTTAATCCCTACTATATTAGGCTTATGGTGGTATTGGTGATGATATGATGGTTCGTGTTCCCAAATGAGGTAGTGCATGTGAGTCTTTTGAGGGTAGTACTACAAAGTTTAAGGAAGAAGGTTGGATGCTAAATAGGAGAAATGGGGATTTTGGTTGTAAGAGGTTGCCTTCCTAGGTCGTGTGGTGTCGGGTGATGGTATTAAGGTGGACCCTAGTAAGATGAAAGTGATTAGAGATTATCCTAAACCTTGACTTCCTTGGGTATTAGGAGCTTCTTGGGTTTAGCGGGCTATTATCGGAGCTTCTTAGTAGGTTCTCTTCTATTGCTCCTCCTATGACTTAGTTGACCCTAAGTAACGCCAATGTTGTGACCGACGTTTGAGTAGGGTGATTTGATAGATCTGGGGGTTGCTATCTCTTGTGTCATTCTGTTATCCTAGTAGGATTCATATGTGTGTCTTGGATGGTTTCATGAGTCTATTGTGGCTAGTAGGGGTCTATAAGGGTTGCCCCATGTTCTTGATGCATAGAGTCTTCTCTTGTGATCTTGGTTGACCCTATCTTGATAGGTTGGTAAGGTTGCATAAGTTTGGGGATTTGCCTATGGATACAGATATGGTTCGTCTGGTTCTTCATGCTTCTAGGTGGATGGAATGTGTTGGTGACTCTAGTGCTATATTACTCTTGGAGATGGTGGTGATATGGAGGACAAGTTGGCTTAGGGAAGGTCCCGGTGGAGGTGTTGGATGGGTGAGAGAGTGGTGAAGTTGATTAATGAGGATGTGATATTCATTAGGGCCCTCTTGAAGGGATCATCAAGTCAAAAGTGTCTCCAAGGAAGCTGAAGCAGTCTTATGGGAGCGATATTCGTACCTCATTCACTCTAATCAGGCCTTAGATAGCAATTACGTCTGTCACGACCCAAGCCTAGGGCCTAGACGTGACTAGCGAATGGGGAACCCCAAGGAACCCCAAACAAGCCTCATAGCATATCATTACACATCCTTGGTCGCGGAACAATTAAATGACATTTGAAGAATGGAAATAAGGGAAAAGATGACTAAGGGAGAACTTGTCATAACATAGATTCAAGAGATAATAAAATAAACTCATGGCATAAATACATAGCTTTGTCCAACAACACCTCTACTACATAGATAATTGTGGGGGCCAAGACGTACAATCGGGCTCACCCTCATAGTCATAAGTAAATGATAAAGTAAAGAGAATCTTAATACATAGGGTGAGGGAATAGTCCTTGTCGCCGGAATGGAGGAATCACTAAAGGCTAACTTGAACAATCTATCTCGCCACATGAAGACTCAATAGGAGCTCTGATCCCTACATGGTGATATCATGTAGGCAAGATGTACTACCTTGTACTGCTCAAGAAAAATGATTGTGGGATGCGATGCAACAAGAGATAGGCATCATAATCAAAATGTGTACCAATAGACAATAGGCATAATATAGCAATATGACATGTATGATCAATGCATAAGTAAAACATGCTTAAGTAAATCATGCTCATATAAGATAGCGTATGTGAAACAGAGACCAAACTAGCTTTCCAACATTGGTTGGTTGATTATAGTCACACCCCAATCATCCTAGGTGGTGAGGTATAAACCCCTCACATGGCTGATGTTGGTCACACCCTAATCATCCTAGGTGGTAAAGTATAAACCCCTCACATGGTTGATGAGTACAAACCCCCAACTCGGTTGATGATGGTCAAACCCTAATCATCCTAGGTGGTGAATTATAAACCCCTCACATGGTTGCCCGGGCTCTTATCCCCCCGGATTGGGCATGATCTAGTGCAATACTTTATATAGGATTCATCATAAGCTCTAATATAATACCTCATGTAGGAATAATCATGTGCATAAGCTCATTTCATCATCGTAACATCATTCATATCATATCTCATGCTTTGGACCTTCAATTTCTTAAGAAAACAGAACCGAATATTTTATCAGATACCTTGGGGGTATATAATGGGGGTAAAAGAGCATGCAATTTAGAGATAAAATTATGCAGGAAAATCAGTGGTAAAACCTTTAATCAACACCTTCCAACGCACCAAGACATTCACATCAAAAACCACTCATCAATTCCAACATTAGATCCAAGAATTGAAGCACAAAACATGCTAAAACAACCATACTTTCATGAACTAAAATCACTGTGCAGTAAATTTCTCAATATACAAGACCCACATATAAAATCAACGTTAAATCATGCAATATTAGTTAAAAGAGGGTTTAGGCACCATGGGTGGAAGGACCCAATGGTTAAACACCATATACCTTAGCTTCGGAGAGGTTCTTGAAGAAGATTTTAATGGAGACTTGAAGCTTGAGTGAACTCCTTAAGATTGGTTTTGAGTTTGGGACTTGAATTTAGGGTGAAATATGAGTCTTAATACTTGAGTGAGTTCTGGGGAATGTTTAGGATGATATGAGGGTGAAATAAGGCTAAGTATATGTATTTTCAAGTGTGGGAACCTTTAGTCCCATGACTTAAAAGTCTTGGACTGAAGTCAAGAGAAAATAAGACAAAAAACGGACTGCTCACTGGAAATTGCATTTTCTGCACAGGCAAGTTTACGAAAATGAGCATAAATCCTTCATCCAAACTCGGAATAAGGTGAAACTAAGTGCGCTGGAAAGATAATTCAAAGGGATTCAGTTGGTAGGTTGTGGGCCACCCAGTTCTTTGTGTACTAAAAGATATACCCCTTAAAAATAGACCCTCCTAAATAGCGTATTTTGTGATTTTTGAATTTTGATACGATTGGTCTAAAATTTGGGTTAGACCCATTTCCCACTAAATTTGACCCCCTAAAAAAGAATATGGAGTTGGATTTTCAAAATAATAAACGGATTTTTAGATATATGGAAAACAAGATTCCAGGCACATCCGCGGCACGTTTTCGAGCATTTTTTTGGTGGGTCATTTCAATTTCTCCCCCTTGGGAACATTCGTCCCCAAATGTAGAAGAGACTTACAAGACAAGAGTAATCATGAATAAATCAACCCCAATATGAATACAACATTACATTTAAAACACCGTTTTCAAAATCTCAACATAAGTGTAAAATCATCATAAACTTGCCAACTTAAACATGAATGCATATGAATAACATAGGGGCTGAAATGCAAGACTTGAAACCATAAAAAAAGGACTTGACGTATTATCATAAGCTTGAATAGAATTAAAGAGATACAAATATTGCTCCTCCATGCCCGCTCCGGCTCCCCGAGAGATACCTACGAATAAATGACTCTTCCCAAAGGGCCTTGAAGAAAACTACATCATTATCAATCCACTTCTCCATTCATCCATCCAATACCTCCACCGGGACCTTCTCTTAAGTCAAATTACCCTCCTTAACACCCACAACATTAAAGTGTTCTATAACACTAAAGTCACCAACACATCACATCCACCTAGAAGCATGACAAACCGGATTAACCATATCTA
>JAPFFP010043391.1:0-13285 GCA_026153255.1 Solanum medicagineum | reverse complement strand
CTAGATGGTGATGGCCCGTGCTGAGCACGGGTCCAATACTAACAAAATTAAATTGTTCTTAGACTAAGCAATTGTACTTTAATTCCTCATTAGTTATTTCTTACATGCATTCTAGTTACGACTGCCACTTAAACGTATGTCCTATCAATGTTGCTTATTAAAAAAAGTTAATTAGCATTAGTGAAAGTATGCCGATTGAAAAGCATCAACACCTAATAAGTAAAATATATGTGTCTTAAAGGCTTTTGGTTTAAGTAGTTGAGTCCCTATACTGGCATATTCTTACTATCAACACACTACAAAGCTACCTTACTATCAAAAATCAAGTATCTAACATAACTTGGCACAATATAGCTACAATACGTACTTTACAACATATTTTAAGGACACAAAACAAACACATTATCTAGTTGAACCATTTTCAAGTATTCTAATAAACATAATATCCAAAACCATATTTAAAAAAATGTTTGTATCTTCAGACACAAGACAAACATATTCTAATTTGACATTTACAATGAGCTAGAGCTAAAGTCTTGAGCTAGAGCTAAAGTCTTGAGCTTGAGCTAAAGTCTTGAGCTTAGTAAGTCAATATTCTACATCCCAAAAATCACAACATAGGAGATTTTAAGGTACCCTGAAAAACAGGTCAGTTCAAATCAACTAAGAAGCGTGGATTTGAAAGAAGTGAAAATAAAAATATTATGAATTACAATAAAAAGATGAAGAACAATTTATGTACAAATACCAAAAAATTATATATACATCTAATAACCTCAAATATCCATTTATACCAATAATAAATTACACACATCCATAATAATTTGTTCAAATAACAAGATCTACATACACCTGGTAATACAAATCAATTTTATATTGCTTCTATATTTTCAGTTGTTTCACTCGAATTCTCTTTATACAACCTTATATCATACAATAATTATTTTTCTTTGTCACTCTCTACATCTCTTATTATTTTAACAGGGGATTCTATTGCAGCTTTGTGACTTGCTTTTTCCTAATGTAAGACACATTATGTCCTTTAATTTTTTTTACCATTAACAACTAAAATCACCATTTCGCAGCATTGTAGTTTCAAATATTTTCAAGTTATTATATTTCATTGTTTAATCGCGAAACACGTCATTTTTTGTCTCATTATATGCCATATCATTAACAGCCACTAAGTATCAATTGAAATTAGATTAGCCAAAACATTAATAGGATCACATACAGAGTTACAAAATTTGATACAATTATAACCAAATAGTCAAAAAAAAATAAGCATAAACATAACCAGTTACAAAATTTGATACAATTGTACCAAATAGTCAAAAAAATAAAAGCATAAACATCACCAATTTGGTACCTTCTAAATTAGTTAGGTGGTGACATAATTGAAGATTTTCTATGAGGATGTATGAGAAAAGGGAAAAATTAAGAGACAATACACTCATATTTCCTTACGTCGAGGACCCTGAGATGACAATTACAAACTCAATTTGAGTGGACATGGTAGGGAACATGATGTTGTTCTCGAGTTGGAGGAAAAGAACTTAAGCAGCAGAAGGGGAAAATTCGAACATAAAATCAACAAAATAGAACCCAACACCAAAAATTGAAAACTTATAATATCTATTATATCCCTGTGCAATAAAGTGTAACCAATTTTTCTTAAAAAAATTAATAATAAGAAAGCAAAGAAAAGAAAATAAGAGAACAAAAAAGCAAACTGAAAGGAAAAAAGAGGATAGAAAGCTAGAGAAGAGAAAGAGGAAGCTCATCGGGACTGTGAGAGATTGCAGGGGAAAAAGAACTTTTAAGTGCTTTGGAATACATGCCATGTGCAGGGATTTTCGTAATCTTCAAATATATAACAAACTAAAAAGGACATGATACTGTAAAATTTGGTGAAGACACGTGATTATGACAATATCAAGGATTGCTAATGCCTACATCTACTGCGAATAACAACATGCCTAGTGGAATCCCACAAGTAGGGTTTGGGGAGAGTAGAATATATGCAAACCATACCATTATTTCATAGAAGTAGAGAGGTTGTTTTCTGGGAACCCTCGTCTCAAAAACCCATAAGCAGAATAAAATAGATATGACAAAAAGGAAAGGAAAGGGAGCAAAAATAACGACTAATAGCGAAAAGCACATGACAGGAAGTAAATACGATAAAATTAACACATATGACAGATAATGACTACATGATACGAAACACCACTACTCCTGCTACCCTACTATACTCCAAGGCCAGACATCCCCCTAACCCTACCATCCAATTAGCATGCTACTCTAATTCGTGATCTCTACTCTTTTCTATCTGAGTCATGTCCTTGGTGAGATCAAGTTTCGCCATATCTTGTCTGATCACCTCCCCCCAATGCTTTTTCGGTCTACCTCTACCCCTTTGAGTAACTCCCAAAACCAATCTCTCGCACCTCCTAACAGGAGCATCAGTACTCCTTCTCTGCACATGTCCAAACCATCGCAATTCACTTCCCTCATCTTATCAACCACAGGGGTCACCTCTAGCTTCTCCCGAATGGTCTCATTCCTAATCTTATCTCTCCTGGTGTGACCATATATCCATCTCAACATCATCATCTCTGCGACATGCATCTTCTGAATATGTGCATTGTTTATTGGCCAAACTCCACCCCATACAACAAAGATGGTCTAACCACCATTTTGTAAAACTTACCTTTGAGTTTAGGTGATATCTTCTTATCACACAATACTTTAGAGGCAAGCCTCCATTTAGTCCAAGCTACATTTACTGCCAATAATATTTTAAATTAAAGTTGAAAGTGGGATACAAGAAATGATAAAACAAAGATGTATCTTGATTCTCAATACCAAATAGAAGGTTTAGGGGAGGAAGGCACTGAACTATTGAGCCGTGGTTGTGGAAAAACTCAAGTCTACTTCATCACATGAACAATAATAATAATTCATAGTCATTTGATATCTTATGCTTCCAATTCAACAGTTGAGCAATTATGGTGTTGGAACAAATTAAAGGATCACTCGTCTACTGAACTTTCACAAGTTTTTTTTATTGGTATAAGTAGTTCAACTAATAGCCCGATGCTTGAAGATTCTGATTCAACAATTGTTGCTTTCGTCTCCACCTCATCTATGTCAAGCGACTTGGCATTTAATGTTTCTTTCACTAATGCTTGACGTGGAGACCTGTTCCTTTTCTATGTAGGACAAAATTATTAGATTTGTGTGAGTAACATAAGAGCTTGTCAAGGAAAACTTCCTCAGTTGAACGCAAAATAGTCTATTCGCCAATATCTATTGGGCATGATTAACACGCAGGAGTTGGTGTTAAATACAGAAAAAGATATATAACAAAGTAATTGATCTTCATTTCGCTCGTTACATTTCTTGCCCTGTTCACTTTCTAAAAGATGTGACATAAATGCCTTATATAATGTTGCAATGGAGTCCTCACTCCTCGTCAAATCTACCAAATGAAAAATCAACTTTTACTAAATTCAATTACATTACTAAGAAAGAAATGTTAAAAAAGTCCTTGCCTCTTATAACTGAAACCATGAATTACCAAATTATTCACAACATAAACACAAAATAATTACCTGATCAATAACCAAAAAAAAAAACATCTCAAGTAGATTAGTTGACACAATAATAAGCTCATATAGTGATAAATTCTACTATAATATGTTACGAAAAATGATAAATTCTACTATGATTAAAAGTGCATGGAAAGTCATTAAAAGTAAAATATCACAAACCATAATTGGAAGCACTCCCTACCTCAAAAACTTATACCTTTGATTAACTACATTTTTCAACTTTTAGCTAGAGACCAAGTTATCGAGATCAGCAAATTCAATGGCTCTCTAATAAATTTTAATCTATTGCTAAGTATAGACACTTTTTTTTAAAAATGCTAACACTAAATGGAATCTACAAATGTATGACATTTATGTTGGTTGTATAAATAAAAGCTACACTTTACTCATAAAAAAACACAGATGTATCACTAACATTTATGTTGGTTCTACTAATAGAAGTTACACTTTATCCATCAAAAAATTGCAAATATAGATACTAAACTACATTTACAGGGAAACATTAATTGGCATATGTTACTCTAATTGTATCAATATGAGAATGCAAGAATAGCATATATGCGATGTACATATGGAAATTCAATATGTTTTACTTTTCTAGTCAAAAAGCTGAAAACAGGAACAAATGCTAGTTGTTAATAAATAAGCTGCTAATTTTCTCAGGAATTTGGTATACAACATATAGTTTTGTCGCTACTTTAACTTACATCTGTTTATAATCAATATGGACAAATGCTCATGTTCTATGATTAAGACAAAAGTACTGAACATAAGATTTAATTTAGTTTTCTCGTACACCAAAATCATGCGTTACTGGCAACAGATAGACTTGCTAACTCTATGATCTGCTTTGGCAAAGCTTCGACCTCTACAACTCTTACATTTTATACATTGGATAAACTAAAAGAACATCATAGATAAGCTAATTAATAATTTTCTTTAAGAAAAATAAAAACCAAAAATAATAACTACCACTGCACTTCAATCCCACACTAAATGGGTAGGTCATATAACTGGTTGAGAGTGGGTGTGACCTAATAATCAATGAAGTGGATTGAAAGGGCACTCTGAATCATAGAACTATAATGAAATATACAATCGATCAATATTTATTTAATTTGAAAAATAGTAAAAAGAAAGAAGGAATTGATAGAGGTGCGTCGAGAAATTCAACACCTTGATCGAGAAAAATATGTCCTTAGCTTGTACAATGGACAAAAATAAAAGACCCAAGTTTTGAAAGTCTACATTTTGCATGTGAACACTGATCTTGGAGAACAAATTTTTGGACCAAGAAATTAAAAAAAAATCAAAGTCAAAACACATGTGACTTGTAATAAAAATGAAAATGTTATAAACATATAGTCGGACCTTGAACCAATCAACAATCAATACAAATAAATATTTTATCTAATTATCATCATACTAGATATAAAAAAAATTGCCCAGTTATACTGGAATATGTAACCTCATAAAAAATAGCAGAGATCGTTACATTCCTGGCAGAAACTAATTATACACTAATAAGGACCATCGGTCGGTGCCTGAAAGTAACAAAGGGCTAGCTGCCATTGGTTTGCATTCAATCAATCTACATAAAGTAAAGTGCCTAGGAAACCCCAAAAGGGCTAGCTGCCGTCGGTTGGTACATGAAAGTAACAAAATTGCTTTGACTATTGAACCCTATCTATTTGTTCGAACGAGTTAGATGATTGAGTCGAGGGTCATTATTATGGACATACATAAACTACAAAAATTTCAGCCTCGCACTAACGAAAACCAATATGAAGCCCTATATAAAAATTATGAACTAGAGTATTGAAATGATCCCAAATATATATGTGTGTATATATATAATGTGATATATTTTAATATAGTTAACTAGTTGCATATACCAAGGATTCTCACACTATTTCACTCATTATTTTACCTTATTATATCTTTTATCTCTATAATCTCTTAGCCATTCATTTATCCATATTATTACCCCATTAATCTTTCTATTTATTGCAAAAAAAAAAAAAAGTTTCTCACTTATAAATTGTGATTTGTGATAGTCTTATATTATCTTGGTGTTATGAGAATTAATGTAAGAAAAGCTCAGAACTGTTATATGAGGTCAGTGGAGCTTTGTATTCTTCAACTAACTGGGAGTTGTTTGAGTCATACGATGTTGTTAGACTTTTTCTATTCTAAAGGAGACAAGTCAAGGATATTACTATTGGATTGGTACAAATTATTTTGTTGTAGACTTGAATCTCCTTAAAGAAAATGAGATTTTCACTTCTCAGCCTAAAAATATTTTTTATTTATTTTATTTTCAACTATAATTTATTGTATTTGCGATATATCACACCCCTAAAAAAATCAAGTTATACATCTTGATTGTGATAAAAATTAAAATTTGTTCGATCCTATATGAAAATCCATAAGAAGAACAACACCATCAATTTGTGACAAGAATTCTCTTAAAATGTACACCTAACACAGCAAAATTATAATTAGAGCATTACTTTGGACAGAATTAAAAAATTTTAACATACAGAGAACATTAGCATTACCTTCTTTACGATGACATGCACAAATCTAAAAGGTTACATTTTACAGACAACAATAACATCATACAAAATGTAATTGAATAAGTGAAATCTGAAAAAGGTATTACACAATCTCATCTTTGCTTTGTGAAGGTAGAATAGTGTAATTGAGAAAAAGATAGAAGCAACGACAAATAATATTTAATCGAAACAACAAGCAATAAAAATTAAGGAATAAGATTACTAGGATAGCAATACTAATAACACTCATAAGAAGAATTAGACAAAGCTTTGTTACCTACTAACTTTCTACCTTAATCCTCAAACTCTATGATGTCCTCGATAAATTGCAGGTGCGTCAGACCCACCAAGCCAACTTCTGACACCTTCTAACTAATGCATCTTTCTTTCACATGTCAGATTTATAAGTCTCACTTTCCACGTCTTGTCCATCTTGAATGCCATTTCTACCTTATTAAAAATATTTTTATTTCTATATTTTTATTTCTTATACTATCTCTCTTGATGCCAAAATTTATTTACACTATCGATACATATAAATAAATCAAGTAAAAAAGCACCCCTTGCTTTAATAAATGCTCATAATCTAAGCACTTTACAAGTGATACCTTAAATTTACAATGACCAACATATCATTTTCGAGAAAGTTGTGGGCAATAGAGAAGCCTTTCCAATCCCCACTCAAGTCATTCTTATCAACAAAGTACTTGCTAGCAAATTCTTCTTCATTTTCATCCATTAAAATAACAGTATCATCATGTTTTGGCAAATGAAAAAAGCAAAAAAATTTTGAAAAACTTTGTTATATCAAAACCAAAATATTTATAAGACTAGACTATATGGCAATAAAAATAATTTCAAATTGTTCTGATTCTATCGATAATAAAATTTACTTACCAGACAAAATTCTCCGTGACATGTAAAGAGAGCATACATTTGACAAAACTAGAAAAATCAGAAGACAATTGCTAAAAATATTTTGGCTTACAATAAAGCTGATGAGTTTTTTCAGTAAAGCTATGTGCCCGTCCTTAACTTTCGATGCCAGTAAATTTAAGAATAAAAAGGCTTTTCAAAGAGATAGTAATACCATGATATATTAATGGATGGTTGGGCAAATAATTCTTTTGCCTTTCTTCAAATAATATTTAAAAAGTTATTTGATTATTTATAGTCAAACTTTCGCTCCAACTTGAAGTTGAGTTTTCAAATTTGATTCAAAACTTGTACTTATTTTATTTTTAACTTGTTTGTCTAGTTTAACTCGATACAAAAGTTAAGAAAGTAAGAAGTACTTTTGAATGTTATGGTCTTGAATATATTTTGTGAAAAATTGAAATTAAAAAAGTTGACAGAGAAGGAAAGAAACATTCTCTTCGAACGGACTAAAGAAAAGTAAAACAAACAACTGGATTAAAATGAAAAGTACGATAAACAAATGAAAATGGAGGAATTAAAACATTTCAAATACAATACATAAACACAATTTTTATTTCCAAATATCTTTTTCCCCACTCCACTTCGATTAGACCTAACTTTTTTCAAGCATCAGCAAATTCGTGTCTAAACACCTACTTTTCTTTTGACAATATAATTTTTTTTTTTGCATTTTCTCCGCTTACTGCACTCGAACCTTCTTATTATCTTCATTTTCCACCTACAAATGCTTATGTCAAATACCTTCATTAGTTATGAAGCTGCTTCTTTACGGGAATACTTATTCATCAAAAGAACAACATATTCAGTATAATTAATCTCACAAGAAATATGTGAAGAAGGTACACAGACCTTATCTCGTAAAAATAACAATTATATTTAATAGACCCTCAACTATTTATCAAAACAAGGAGTAAAAGATGATTCTCACATTTTTATTTATACTAGGAAGCAAAACCCTTTTCTTGAGCGGCACATTGTGGAATTTTTTGTGCTTTTTCTTGTTCAATCATCAAATGGAAGAAAAATAGCACGAAGTGATCATTACAAGCAAAACAAATAGACAAAAAATCAGAAAAAAAATGAAAACATGAAATGAAAATAATAATAATAGAAGGAGATGTAGTACCTTTGAGGGAGAAAGAGCAGGGGTTTTCTTAGAAGTAATATAAAGATGAGATTGTCATTTTAGAAGAAAAGAGAAAAAGCGAGAGAAACAAAATATATATTTTTTATCAGAAAGAACTTATGAAGTGACGAAGTGACAAACGACCTATATTTATAAGAAGTAAGAAAAATTTAATTGGAGAAAATTTTGAATATGTTGGTAGAGTGCTAGGTGTGGAATGGTTTGTTTCATTTTTTCAAATGTTGTTTTTACAAGAAAAATATAACATATAATTTGTACCCTTTAAATTTTAAACACTATTAAGAACTCAATCGTACCAAACATACTTGTTAATTTTTGTGCATGTAGAGTGCTAGATGTGGAATAACTTGTTTCCTTTCTAAAATGTTGTTTTTCAAAGAAAAATATAAAATATAATTTATACCCTTGAAATTTTAAACACTATTAAGAATTCAATCATACCAAACAAACATACTTGTTAATTTTTGTACATGGAAAATCTTTATTGATATCATTCATTATTAGTTAAATCAAGATTCTAACTTTAATCAAAACAAACATATAAAAAAAATAGATATAGATTAGTTGCGATTATAAATAGAGGGAGAACTTTTTTTTTAATGTAGTATAAACTTTGGGGGAAATTTTGAAATGTTAAAATAATCTCAGACGATCAAATTTAAGGATAAGTTCTGAAATATTAAAATAGTTCAACGGTCATATTTTGAAAAAAATTATGAAATGTTTAAATCACTACAACAAGCATATTTTCGATCAAAATAAATCCAAAACTATTTTGAAATTTGAATATTTTGTTTTACAATTTTTTGAAAAATATATAAATTCTGTAAGTATACAGATGTTTAGAAAGGAAAAAAAAACTTGACAGATAACACAACTCTAACTCTAATCAAATCAAACAGATAAAAAAAAGAGATAGATATAAATTAGTTGCAATTATAAATGGAGGGAGGGCCTTTCTTTATGAAGTACAAACTTTAGGGGAAATTTTGAAATGTTAAAATAATCTCAGCGGTCATATTTAAGGACAAGTTTTGAAATATTAAAATAGTTCAACGGTTATATTTTGGAAAAAATTATGAAATGTTTAAATCACCACAACAAGCATATTTTCGGTCAAAATAAATCTAAAGCTATTTTGAAATTTGAAGATTTGGTTTTAAAATTTTTCGAAAAATAGATAAATTTCATAAATAGGCAGATGTTTAAAAGGAAAAAAAAAACATGACAGATAACACAAGTCTAACTTTAATCAAAACAAACAGATAAAAAAAAAGATAGCTATAAATTAGTTGCGATTATAAATAGAGGGGGAGGGACCTTTTTTATGAAGTACAAACTTTGGGGAAATTTTGAAATGTTAAAATAACCTCAGCGGACATATTTAAGGACAAGTTTTAAAATATTAAAATAGTTCAACGATCACATTTTGAGAAAAATTATAAAATGTTTTAATCATCACAATAAGCATATTTTCGGTCAAAATAAACTGAAAGCTATTCTAAAATTTGAAGGTTTGGTTTTAAAATTTTTCGAAAAATAGATAAATTCTATAAATAGACAAATGTTTAAAAAGGAAAAAAGAATATGACAGATAACACAAATCTAACTTAATCAAAACAAACAGATAAAAAAAGATAGATATAAATTAGTTGCGATTGTAAATAGAGGGTGACCTTTCTTTTATGAAGTACAAACTTCGGGGTAAATTCTGAAATGTTAAAATAATCTCAGCAGACATACTTAAGGACAAGTTTTAAAATATTAAAATAGTTCAATGGTCACATTTTGGAAAAAATTATAAAATGTTTAAATCACCACAACAAGCATATTTTCGGTCAAAATAAATTAAATCTAAAGCTATTTCGAAATTTGAAGTTTTGGTTTTAAAATTTTTCGAAAAATAGATAAATCCTATAAATAGACAGATGTTTAAAAAGGAAAAAAAATATGACAGATAACACAACTTAGCAATAGCATAAACTTGGTAATCGTGTTTTTCTATCTGCAATTATACTTTTTCTTTTTTTTTTACTATTTGTATAGGATAAACTTCAAAATATCTAATTTCATTTTTTACTTCTTATAAATATAGGGCATGTCACTTCTCCATTTCATAGGTTCTTTTTGGTGAAAAATAAACCAAAGAAAATCCACTTTGTTTTTCTCACTTTTTCTCTTTTCTTCTAAAAATAACAATCCCATCTTTATACTTTTCGAAGAAAAGTCCTGCTCTTTCTCCCTGATACTCCATCTCCTTCTACTATTACTTCATTTGATGTTTACAGTATTTTTTGATTTTTTAATCTATTATTTTTGCTCGTAATGATTGATCTAGTGTCTGTTTGTTCTTTTTTTTTTTGTTGAACGTTTAACCATAAAAAAAGACATGAAAAATCAAGAAGAGGTTGCTCAAGAAAAGGGCTTTCCTTTCTAGTTGAACCAAGAAAGTGAGAATTATTTTTACTCATTGTTTTGATAAATAGCTGAGAATCTATTAGAAATAGTTTTTCTATCTCTCAAGTTTGTGAATCTTCTATCCTCCCCATATCCTTTTAGCGAGATTAATGATACTAGATATGTTGTTGTTTTGATGAACACGTATTCTTCTAAAGAAATAGCTTTAAAACTAATGAAAATACTTGACTTATACATTTGCAGGTGAAAAACAAAGATAACAAGAAGGTTCAAATGTGGTAAGTGGAGAAAATGTAAAGCTTTTTATATTAACAAAAAAAGTAGGTGTTTGGACATGAATTTGATGATATTTGAAAAAAATTAGTTCTATTTGAAGGGTGTGTTTGTGTGTGTGTGTGTGTATATATATATATATGTTAATGAACCCATAATTGCTACTCTCTGGGTTTGCACAAAGTAAACCCCTTCTCTTATGCAATAGCTCGCAAACCACACAAGAAAGGTAACCTGCACTAGCCAAGTTCTGTGCGATGAGCTCAACCCAAAAGACAAATCTGTTACTTTCTGTAAGACATGGCCCCACACGTGCATATATTGTCCGTTCTGGCCCCACAGGGCCGCACAGTTTTGTTCCTCCCAGGCAAGCCTGGGAAAACGCGTATGCACATGTAAGGTTCCAAACTCAACATATAGTCCAGAAACTCCCCCTCTTTTTTCGATGTGGGATTCGCCTAAGTGAGCTACAGGCGTTACGTATCGCCGTCCCTGCGATGGTATTAGAGCAGTTAGTCCTCGGAGTGTCCACAGACCGTGTCTAGTAGAGTCTTGTTTATTGGTGTGTCGTGCACCACATCTATAAACAGGAGGCTACAGGACATTTAGGATGTTACTTTTCCTTCTGATTTTAGATCGTGCGTTAGAGCGATGTTAATAGGATGATTTCCCTCCCTGACAGAAATTATTTGAATTTCAGATATGCCGCCGAGGAAGAAATCAGTCGGCCGCAGAGGAAGACCCGCAGCAGTAGGTGGGGCCCGACGTGGTTGAGGAACTACCCGGGCTTATAATCAGCCGGAGCCGGAGGTTGTATTCCTGACAGCGGGCTCGGTCACCCCACCAGCTCCAGAGGGTCAAGCGTCAGAACCTCCAACTCCCTAGCCATGCGCAGAAATCGGGGAGCTGCGGGAGGCAGTGCAGTTGTTAACTCAGATTGTGGCACGTCAGGCCCACAGACAGGAGGCTGAAAGTAGTCAGGCAGCCCGTCGAGATAGTTCCCAGGCCCGTGATTTTTTGGCTTGTGGACCACCAGAATTCTTTGGGTCCAAACCTTCAGAAGATCCTCAGGAGTTCGTGAGACAGATGCATCGGACATTAAGGGTGATTGGGGCCTCCGAAGTGGAATCTGTAGAGTTAGCATCCTATCGGTTGCATGATGTTGCGGCAAATTGGTACGAGTCGTGGCTTTTATCCCGAGGTGTGAATACCCGACCTGCTATTTGGGGCGAGTTCACTGAGGCGTTCTTGGCTCACTTTTTACCTCTAGAAATTAGGCGTGCCAGGGAGGACAGGTTTCTGATGTTGAGGCAGCAGGGCCAGTCGGTTCGGCAATATAGTCTGGAATTCAACTCTTTGGCCCGTTATGCACCCGCACATGTTTCCAGCATGACAGATCGGATGCATCGCTATATTGTGGGGCTGGATTCATATTATGTGGATAGTTGTCTGGTGTTGGCTGCCCAACCAGGGATGGATATTGCCCGCATTCAGGCCTATGCCCAGGGGATTGTGGATCGTAGTCAAGGGCGCCAGGCAGACAGGACAGATGATAGGGGGTCGACGAAGAGGGCTAGGTCATCCGGTTCAGCAGCAGATTTCCAAGGCAGGCAGTCTCAGCCGCAGCAGAGTGGGCCTCCTCCTCGACCAGTGCGAAGCACACCTCTGCAGACCCTCGGCAGAAGACCAGCTATTACTAGTCAGTCAGGGGAAGGACTGGGTTCCAGCGGCCAGCAGAGACTTACTAGCCCCCTGTGTCCTCTTTGCAGAAGGCGGCACCCGGGGGAGTGTTTCCGCTCTACAGGTGCCTGCTTTAGTTGTGGCCGTCAGGGCCACTAGATGCGGGATTTTCCTAATGGAGTTGGTGCAGAGGGATCCACTCAGACTTCTGGAACAGTCGGAGCTTCTTCTTCTGCTTCAGTGGCTATGAGCCCTACGGGACGAGGTACCCCAGCGGCAGCAGGTCGTGGCAGAGGTAGCGGTAGAGTTTCAGGTTCCAGCGGTCCTACTAACCGCATTTATGCCCTAGCTAGCCGACAGGATCAGGAGGCATCGCCTAATGTTATTGCAGGTACATCATTTGTTTGTTCTCGGGCTATGTGTGTGTTGATTGACCCTGGTTCCACTTTGTCGTATATTTCCTCGTTGGTTGCATGCACAGTTGATGTAGAGTCTGAACCAATAGAGTCTTGTGAGGTTGTGACACCGATAGGTGAATCGATCATAGTTAACAGAGTTTATAGAAAGTGCCCTGTAACGACCCAACCCAGGGGCCATGACTAGTGCCGATTAGGCACCTAGACCAACATTAGACCATAAAACCACATTTTTTT
>JAPFFP010043390.1:0-13286 GCA_026153255.1 Solanum medicagineum | reverse complement strand
CTAACTGCTACTTCACAAATGAAAGAAGCGCAGACAGTTTAAAGAGCCATTTTGCTTTATTCCATCATACTCCAAAGTCAGAAAATAGTCACTAGAGTAACTAGATTCTCATAAATTTATGCCTAGTATCTTAAATTTGCCTCTTAGCTCCCTGTCATTAAAAATCAAATAAGTAATTTAAAACAAAAAATATTTCTTCCTCTATTCTAATTAATGGGACATCCTATACTTTTTAATCCATCAATTTTTCCCTATTTTTATCTTCATTAAATTTTATTAACATTTTATTATAAAAAATTTAAATAACTTAAATAAAAATAACTTAATACACATCAACAAAATCTTTCAGAAATTTTTTATCCAATATGCAGATATTAATTAATGCAAAGGGTACTAATTGGGCAGAAAAAAGAAACTTTAAAACCTATCATTTAAAATAAATTTTAAAAAACATTTACCATTAGTAAATTATCTCGTTAAAATTATTTTGTTTTTGTCAGTACTAAATTATAAAATTATTTATCATCACTTCTTTATTTTGGGGGCAGCCGCTGGAATATTTAGATTTTAGAAAGCAATTGTTCATTCGAGAAGAGCGGTAAAATCACATATTTGTTCATGAATCAGCAAGTTTCAGTTAAACTAATTTTGGTTTACAAGTATTCTCTTTTTTAAATTTTGGCTTTTCAGTTGTTCAAGTCAATTTCATTCTTTCTACCATTAAAGCACAAATTTGCTCTGTTTGATCTCTCTTTGAATTAATTTTGCTCAGATTCACTGTTATAAACTCCCAACAACAGAGTCCTCATATCAGACGGTTTCTGTGTATAGCTCATGCCAGTTTGAAGTTTTTAAGGCTATTGTTATATTTCAATACTTTATTGAAACAACTTCAGAGAAGCAAATATAAGGCCATGAACATGCAATGAAAGCACTCAATATATAAATAATAGGAGTATATAATTATTATTCAGAGTTCGTACCGCTCTGGTGGTCATGAACAATTAGTTCCTACTTATTTCAGGTGTGAAAATGATACTTATACCATGTCCCGTACAGGTTATTCGGGGGAGCCACTGCAAAGGCTATTTGACCAATCGTTAGAGAATTGAGGGTCATCCTCTGTGGTGGAAGGTCAGGCATCTCATTCACTTCTCTTTTTCTTCATCCGAGCTTTCTGTATGTGCATATGCTAGTTAGAATAACATGAAAGAGTTATACTTTCTTCTTATAGCAGAAAAGCAGAATTTGTGAGGTGGACTTACATTTTTCTCCAGATGTTTCTTTTCTTCTAGCAGAAGTTTCTCCTGAGATGATTAAGGGGGTATCGATAATGTGCGGTCTAATGGAAAACTAGTTATGAGGATGAGCTGATGGAAATGGAAACGGAAACGTACCTTCTCATGAAGAGCCTTAACAGATTCAAGCATCAAATATGTCTGCACAAAACAAAACTATTTAGAGACTAGAGTTGTGCTTCATTCTGAGGTACTAACTCGAACGCAACCAGATTATAGAACGATATATTAAGTATGTAACAAAGATAAAAGGTATAGCTGGAGGACTTCACTGACAATTATGGTTTCTCACCATTTAAATTGGTTGAGAAACGCGATGACTGAAAACGACATTGAGGAGTCCACCCCAAAGTAGTACTTAGTTCTACAAGACAGGATGTTCCTGACCAGCCAGACTTATGCAGCAGCATAACTTTTACCACAGTTCGTTAGGCTATGACATTAACTTTAAACTTTCTGTATAGAGGCTATAGAAAATTACAGGGGCGGCCTGAATTTGGGACTTGTCCATTTCAGTGTCCAAATATGATCCTTTAATTACCAAAAAAGTAAAGAAAACAACATTGAGGTACTCAAGCCAAGGCTTGTCATGTCTGGAAACACATCCGACATTGTGACAGCTTCTAGTATTAGTATTAGTATTCCAATAAGGGTAGAAGAAAGACCTTTCTAGATCTCGTTTGCATTAGAGCAGTTTGAAGTTCGTTTTCCAAATGGATAAGGTCAGTCACAGAGAGACCATCAGCATTATTTGCCTCGAGTTGCCTGTCAAATGGAGACACAAAATCAGTTGTATAAGCTTTAAGAAATAAAAGTGAAGTATAAGATAAGATCAGTACCTTTCTGTTTCTTGTAGCAGTTCTCCCGTTGTCATGCTCGAGTATTTAGTGGGCTGTGTTCACCTCAGAATGATTAGAGAACTTTCAGCACCAAAAATGTAAGTATGATTATTCAAGGCAATATTGAACAGTAAGAGCATCGCAAAGAACAACTAGTCGGAGCATACTTCCAGGAATTGATGAAATACTATACATGTCTAGCTTGAGTCATTTTGGTCTAGCAACAAGAAGATCCCCTTTTTTCTTGATAGATACATTTAGTTGAACAGCACCATGATTTATTATTTGGACCTTCCATTGAGTAGGTGGCGCAGCAAAGCTAACGTGTATATTTAGTATCTTCGGAACTATTAAAAATGCAGGAAATTACATGTAAATCTCAGTTTGTCCGGAAAGTGTTCCAGCTAGATATTGATCTCTGACCATTTCAACGGTGCATCTTTTTTTCTCCCTTTTATTTTTTTTGGTAGGATACAAGTTCAAAGTCAATATCATCAGAGCAAGTCAAAGAGTAACCAATTAATTGAGACCTCTAACTGCATGCAAGATAATGCACTTATTTCAAGTATCCAGGGAGGAATCTAATCACTAGAATATAACTTGATAGTAGTCGACTAATCAAATACCTCAGTGGCCTGGATTTCTCCAGAGATCTCTTTTTCTGCTTCGACATGGGCCTCGTATCGTTGAAGGATCCCTGTCAGACTGTAATATATAATGTCAGACATGATTGTCGGTGAGTAAGAATAAGCAAAATACTATGAGCAGATCAATCTGTGTTAAGGTTTAACTAGAGTGCTTTATAAAATTCTGAAAATATTTTATGGTGTCCAATCTTTCCTTAGGCATTAGGCATTAAACTATCGAAAATACCCTCTGCATGAATACCTAAAGGGAAGCCACCTTAAATTAAATACCAACTTCAAACAGAACGTGGAAACCACCTTAGTTCCAGTATGGACTAACCTCCCAGACCTGAAATGGCATTTTTTGAGTGGGATAATTTTTGCCGATTTGCCGCTTCAAAAGGTATACCCATTATAATGGATAAAGCAAGATCGAAAAACAAGACCTACAACAGATAAAAGTAAAAGTGGGGAGTGATATCACCAGACCACTATATACGGGGTCATGATTGATATTTCCAAAATGAAACTAGTTAAGTGGAAAATGAAACAAAACCCAAGGAAGTGCGGAGTTCACCATGAGTTTGAGACATACACATGCAGACTAAAAAAAGAAGGGAATATTAAGGAAATGCAGGTGGGCAATATCTCAAGTAATATCCCAAAAAACTACTGCCTCAATGGTAATAGAGAAGACGAAGGAGGAGGAAGACCGGAAAACTTGGGGGAAAGGCAAATATAAGAAGAAGAGTACTAGGAATATTACAAAGAATCAGCAAATGGCACAAGAGAGAACAATACTCGAACCTCTCCAAAATAAGATACAAAAAGTTGACACAAGAGTAAGTGCTAAGGACCATAACAAACTCCAACAGTGGTCCCATACAGATGGAAGGACCACTTCTAACTCAGAAGTGGTGGCTAAGGGAAGATCTGACAACAATGAAACCCATATTCAACATCGACAAAGCTCAGTCTATACAGACAACAAGAGAACTCTTATTAGAAAGATATGAGGTTGACGCCTCGTGGGGGATGGACCAGATGTGCACTTATGCTCAATAGCAGTCTGTATCAGTTGATTTACTTGTATGTCATTATTATACTTGTATTTGTATATTTATGTCTCTATGAATTACAAACATTCTAAAGACTTCCCCACGAGTAAGCTAAGAGGGAGAGTCGATGATCTTGCTGGATCTTTAGACTAACATTTGTTGTTGTTTGGATGTGTGCAGGGGGAGCAGGTGGTGATCATGATTCATGTAGCCCATCAGTGATTCCAACGTTGATGAGTCATTCCAATCAACCTGTACATGACTTGGAATCTTGTATCTTGGACCTTTACTTTACTAATATTTGCACGAGTAAAGTGTCTCTATGTATTCCAGATATTAGTGGGTCCTTGACCTGTACACTTGGGGTTGTTGGCAAGACTATGAGCAACTTTGACTTGCGCGCACAGATATAGATATAGCTGGTTTGAGACTTTATTCCTCTTCATCACTTAGTTACCTCAGCTTTAGCCCGTCGGGGTGCCTTGTGATGGCGTAGGTGCCAGATTTGATGAGTAACTTTGACTTACGCACATAGATATAGATATAGCTGGTTTTGAGACTTATTCCTCTTTATTACTTAGTTACCTCATGCTTTAGCTCGTGGGGGTGCCTTGTGACGGCGTAGGTGCCAGATTTGGATAGTGACAACAAGAAAGGAAACCATTCAACAAGCTTAGCAAACATCAACTCAAAAGTAGAATCATAGATTACAAAATCCAATATGTAAGCCATTGTTGATCATCCACTAGGATTTGATCTCTATAACCCCTTATTGAGGTACAAGTTCTGATTAACTTTACAAGTGAAGGGTTATGGGGTATTCAGTTGTTTGCCATGTGATGACCTCGATCTACTCCTTCACCTTCAAGGTCATTCACGCATGGCCAAGCAAAAGGGCTACAAGTATTTGGGAGTGATTTTTATGAAGTGGAAAGTGTTCAATGATCCTTTAGAGAATTCCATCTTAAGCTCTACACTATTAAAATGGAAGAAAGATGGTGACTAAAGCTTGGAGCTGATTTGGGAAATTATGGACAATAATCATCAGTTGTAGACATAGTATTTCTGTTAGATTACCAATCACAAGACACATACCATTGGTCACAGGAAACTGGGAGCTCATAAGGTATTGCAATCATGGTGTTACAGATGCAAGTGTGAGAGGACTTCGAATTTACTTTCAGCAGCACAAAAGCATTACAAGAAAGATCACTGAGCACGAACAAGTAGAAGGACCTTCTAGTACCATATCGCGATTGTGACCACTATTTTAGCACCTAATTGTTGAGCTCGAGTCATATGGGCAATCTACCAAAATCCCCCAAACAGTGGTGTTTCTCCAGACCCATCCTTTTACCCTAGCCAACAATAACCCAAACCTCCTATGAGGCCAACCAACTCCCAAACCCCACAATGTTCAAAACAGCCCCCCATGCCTCACATGCAATGGTTGCAATGTGGACTCATGGATTCCGATCACCATCCCATGAGTCCCAACCTCATAATAGTCTTTGGATGCTTGATATAAGCTCATGAAAGAAAAAATAGTAAGAAGTGCTTACCTCAATTGCCCTATGTAACATCACGACATTGGACATTTCCATAAGAGAGATGAATGAACTTGACAAAGAGGCATGATAAACACATAGAAATAGAAATAACAACTAAGAAATAGAGAGTCATGAAGGATATATCTCATAGAGAACTCATACCATTTCATGGAACATGGATTACATAGGCTCCTAGAAGAGGAACATCAAATGGGAGGTCTCATTAGCTAGGAAAGAGAACATTTAGCCTTGCATACCTCAATTCCCGACTTACAATCATACAATGGATGAATTTTTCTTTAATGAGTTGATCTAAAAGAATGATGATAATGGGAACCCATAGTAGGAAGTAACTAAGCTTTGCCAAAGTGTCTAATGACACTCAGGGACCTATATTACAGTCATTTTAGGCACCTCTCGTATAACAATATAGCCTTGGTATAGATACTCTAAACCTTAGCTTATTTTGGAATCAGTCTTGACAGAGATGTGAGGGAAGGATGTTTATAATAGATCCTTGTGTTCGGCCCCTTCCCCCGATCCTTTGCATAGCGGTGCTTAGTGCACCAGGCTTGCCCTTTAATTCAACTTATGAGATTTAGAGGTGATCTTGGAGTTGGCTTTGAATTTTTCAAAGGATTTGCAAGAGGCTAGCTCAAGGAATCTAGTAGTTTTAGGTGCTTGTTTGATTGTATTTGAGGTGATTAGGATTTATAATTCAAATTATCACTATTGTTTTATCAAATATTTTGTCTAGCTATCTTTTAGTTGCTTTCTTAGATTTATCCAATCCCGGTCTTGTTTGTTATCATTTGGTTATAAGCTTGGACTAGGATATATGTTTCACATACACCGTCTTAACAAAATTTGATAAAATGAAATTAAAATGCAAAAAATTGATCCTTCTTTAGTTTTCAAATTTGAACGAGTTTCTGAAAGGTTTTGGGAGATTTGCTTTTTAATTTATATTGATAATACAACTAATTTATGTAAGTACTTGGTTTATTTGTTGCTAGTAATTTGAATTTGAGCTAGAAAACTGCAAAGACCACCATTTATTGAAAGCTTCGCAGTTGATTTGACTCGACTTGAAGATTTTAGTATGTGAATTTGAGCGGTGGTTGTAAAAATTGGTGGGGAACATCCGTAAGAACTTGCATTCAATGTTGGGGAATTTTCTAGGTTTGAAACTTAATAAGGTCAAATAACTATATTTTATATAATTAGACGACATAATCTTAGCTATGTGACTTGGAGGGGGGTAGAGAGGCGAGTGAGATTGACAGAGGGAGGAGAGAGGCGAATTGTATGTGTATATTTGTCAAATTGTATGTGTATATCTGTTGAAAATTGTATTTGTGTAATTAATATACATATGTATTTGTATATCTGGCAAGCGAGATTGGGAAGGGAGGAGAGGGACAAGCGAGATCGAGCGAGGGAGGAGAGAGGTAATCTATAGAGGGCAGAGAATGGAGAGAGGTGAATTGTATATATATATAATAATTGTATATATATGTAGCTAGTATACATATGTAATTGTATATTTGGCAAGAAATTGTAGAGACAGACGAGAGAGACGAGCGATGAAGAGAAGAGAGATAAAATAGTAACAAAACACTAACTATAACTACATATTGTATTTTTTTCAAACTATAGTTTTACATTATTTTTTTCTTCAATGATTTGTGTTTATTAGAGTCCATTTGAATTAAATTTGGGTTTGAGAAATTTGAAAATGAGGTCTACGATGACATGAAGCTGGAACCTTGATAAACTTCTGAGGTTGTGACATTTAACACCGTGATTGCAAAGGCCAAAGTCCAGTGGTGGTCTAAAGCGTTGCTACAAAAAATTTCTTAGCGAAAATTAGTATATCTAGATTTGGGCATCCATAATTCAACCATTGTGGACAAAAACTCAATCTTGACTGCGAAGCGATAATGCTCCATTGTCACGAGAAACCTTCAACAGTAGTGAGAAATTCTTAGAATTCACAATCACAACATGCGGAAAACATCAAACATACTATTTTTTAACTAGTTCTTACATTGCCAATGCTTGTTTATGTATCAACTCCACTCTATCCTGAAGAAGGAAGGAACTCAATGTTAAGCCTAGTGCATGAATCAAGAGGCAATTTGAGTAGAAGAAGGGTAGAATGACGACCCAAAGAGTGAACAAAAGCCAAAACTTCAGAATGACAAACAAGTGATTGATTGGACTCAAATTGGTGTATATGCACCATGGGAATATTGGGGAGGATTTGCCAACTTATTAGTTTGCTTCTTCCATAAGTATAACTAACCGCGAGAACAAACCTCTACTTTTAGAGGTGACATCCCTAAGTGATGTTATGAGAGCACTTATCAAATTATAAGGCCAAGTTCAACAACATGAACCGAAGGATGAACAAGAGGAAAGAGAAGTTACTCCTTTGATTAGTAGCAACATTCTTCAACAATGGCACAAGCATGACTCTTAACTATTTTTTTCATACCACTACCAACCAACTACTACGAGTGTTGCAACACTGTCAGACCACACATGTTAAAGAAATAGATAACGCTTCCAAGGCTACCCAAGCCTTATTCCTTCTATGTCCATTGCTACTGTAAGACCACCAACAGGGGGAGGTAAGCAACATGTGAGGCCTACACACTTGGAACTGCCTCACCAAGGGTCTGCACAAAGCCCAAGAGTTGAGTTCTTTTATCTTACGAAGGATGATGATGTGGATTTCTTCATTGATGAAAATGCCAACCTAGTTTCTTTTGTGTGAAGGATTCGGAATAGCTTTTGAATGACATAGGAGGACGTTTTCAGTCATTTATCAAATACCACTCTGTATCTTTAAGTTCGATCATTGACAGGGTTCGAACAAAGGATGGGCCAATGAGAAAGAATCAATGAACCACAATGCTAGCAAATGGTGGGCCTCCACTTTTCTTTTATTAATGAAACCCGCCAGTTATCAATATTAGGAACTCAAAAAGGACAAAAAATTTAGATTATGAAGAAGAAAAAAGATGTTGGTCACATTATGACTGGGTGTAAATTACAATGGTTCAACCAATGTTCGTTCAGTCAATCAACATTCTCTTTTTCTTAACTTAAGGAGAAGGAAGAGGGATTTCTAAGAAGAGCTTGGGGCCTATGAACAGAATAACACGACAAAATGATGAAATGAAGAAGAATGGAATAGGGAGGCATGAGAGGAAGGAGTGACGAACTAGATGTATTCCTATGGCTGGATTTGAGAGAGAGTGTGAGATAGTTGGTATATAACTAGTCCAGAATAAGGATGACAATTGACAAGTTTATTCTACATCTATCAACAAAATTGTGGTGACGTGTTTTCACCATGTAGGGTTGACTACTAGCTGAATCGAGTGGTTCTAATATATTTTAAAAATTGACTTCAGAAGTAAATATCACCAAATAAGTGATGAAACTTGGCAATGAGTGAAAAATCGTCTTCAAACTATGTTATTGTGTTTGTATGAATGGTTTGTAATTTCATTTTGGATTTTCTAATGCACCTAGCACTTTTATGCACCTTCTGAACCATATGATGAAACCTTTCATTGTCAAGTTTGTTATTATGCACTTCGATGATATTTTTGGTGTGTTCTAGATTAATTGAAGGATATGTTGAGAACCTTACACACAACTTTGATGTTATTTGAACATGAGAAGCTTTATGCCAATTTGAATAATTGTACCTTCTGGGGGGATAAAGTAACATTTCCGGCTTTGTCATTAGTGGTAGAAGTGAGGAAACATACGAGTCTAAGATTGAAACCATTAGAGATTGGGTGACATAATGAGCTTTCATGGTTCAACAAGTTCGTATAAGCTCTCTCTTTTTTTATTCGAGTAATAAAAATCATTTTACTTAGATGAAGAGAAAGCATAGGCTTTTTAAGGCTTCGAAGGATGAGCCAAGTAAAGCATCATTTTCATTGCAATTTTATCAAAACTTTGAGAAGTTCTTTGAAATTGAGTGTGATGCTAGCAAAACAGACGTAAAGGTCATATTAATGCAAAGGAGGACCCTTTAACCTACTTTAGTGAGAAGTTTAAAAGGCGAGTTTGAACATACCAACTATGATAGGAAATGATTTGTTTTGGTGAGGGTTGTCAATAATTGGTAAACATTATCTTTGGCCTACGGCGTTTATCGTGATAATCAAGATACTTTGAAGTTCCTTAGAAGCCAAGCTAGGTTGGATTATAAGCATGCCAAAATTTTTGGAACAATTTTCTTGTATAGTTCAATACAAGAAAGGCAAGGAGAATGGAGTTTTCGATGTTCCAGGAGATATGTTTGATTACTATTTTGACTTCAAGATTGGCGGGATTTGAGAGTTTGAAGGAACTCCATCCCAATCATATTGTGAGAAAGTCTTGGCATATTGTGAATTAGGATGCCAAGAAAGAGCCGGAACCATGAAGAAAATTCATGAGAATGCTAGAAGGGAACTTAGACAAAATGAGTACCAAAGCAAACGAAGAAGAGGATGATTTTTCAGCCTAGAAACTGAGTTTGGATTCACTTGAGGGGAGGAAGCTTCCCACAATTTGGGGGAAAAAAACTACAACTAAGAGCATAATTGTCTACCCTTTCCAAGGGTGTGATTTCTATGTTATGTGTAGCCGTGCCTAAGAACATATTGATTGAGTTAGATTCTTCCTTTAATCAATCAAAATCCCTTCTCAAACCATACAAGCACCATATCACGATCCTGCTACATTATCGGTGACAACTAGGCAGCAATTGAACTTTCCAAAAGTTGGTAATGAACAATCACACTAACTTTAGTTCAGTCTTAATATAAATAATTAACTATTATAAACCCTAACTTAGTTTTAATTAGCTCGTTATGAATTTGACATAAGATTTGCAAGAAGTCAGCCTCTTCTTGAGGACCGTAGTATTAGGGTTTCTAATCCAAATTATTACATAAACATTATGCCTATCTTAGTTTCTAAAATTAATATTTCAATTCAAACTTGTTCGTCATCACCATAGTTAAAAAAAGAAATATAAATACATGATAAGAATCAATTGAGTTTCAAATTATTTGGGTGCAATCTTGTTGTGCAAGACATCCTTGCATATCACATGCAAAAAAGGGAAAAAACCGAAAAAAAAAAGTGAAATCTATCATATATAGTAGATAAATACCATACAGTATAATAAAATGTCTTTGTATCAATTCTGTCAATAAAATGAAAGTGTTTACTAAAGCGGAAAAGAAAAAAAAAAAGAAAACCTGTTATTGCTTGAGAATTCATAGAGCCTGCCTCGATTTGAGATAATAACAAGAGCAACATCGGCACCACAGAGAATAGAGAGTTGATTTGCTTTCTTAATTAAACCTTTTCTGCGTTTACAGAAAGCCACTTCTCTACTACTCTTCTCTTCGATTCGCCTTATTTCCAATTTCCTTCTCCCCATTTTTAGCCCTAATGGAAAAATTTTCCAGAATCTTTGATGAACAGCATTACTCCGGCGAGTTGTTTTGTAAAGTTTCCATTTTAGTCGTCCCGCTCGAATCTCCATGGGTCCCCTCTTCTTCCAGCATCTTTTCATCCCTTTTTTTTTTCCCTTTTGTCTAGGATTCTGGCTCTCCGTTTCTACTTATCTGTAAATTTGGTACAAATCCAATGGACAAAACTGACTTGACAAGTTGGCTCTAATACGTGGCAACGTGACAAAAGATACAAGTTGGCTTTGAATATGTGGCAATAACCGTTTCAGTAAAAGAGAGAAATAACAAAAAAAAACCTGCACAGATTAAATTTGAATTACTTACTTCACCATGCGGCAAGCCACGTACATGCATCGTGGTGGTATGAGGATGGTTGAAAATTGAACTCCTCCGTCTTTAATTAGAAAATAGAAATGGTTATTAGAAATGAAATGGAGTCAGAATTTGAATCAAAAGGATATAAAATTTGAATATTAAGAATTAATTTTAAAAAATTCAATATCTATTATATATAAATAATATATTCTTCATTTTATTTTATGTGACATCTTTTTATTTGATACGATGTTTAAGTAAAAAGTAAGACATTTAAAACTTGTGATTTAAAATCAATTCTAAAATATTTGTGTGGTTGAAAATCATTTCATCAAGAGTAATATGGGAATTTTAAGAGATTAAATTATTTCCTAAGGTAATATTCTTTTTGGAACGGACCAAATAGAAAAGGATGTCACGTAAAATGAGAAAGAAGGAGTATAATTTACCTTCGAGGAGTCGCTCCGCTGTTGATGATAAGTATGTTTTGTTACGAGAGTTATGTTGAAAAATTTTAAAGTTCAATGTGGTGTTTAAAATAAAAATTTAGATACACAAAAATTATATAAAAAATATTATTAGTTGAATTTTTTTTTCAATATTAATATCATAAAAAATACATCTGATAATAATAGTTAAAAGTCATATAATTTAACCTTCAAAAAATGAAAAGTGATAGAATAAAAATGAGCAAAGAAAGTAATATAATTTGTCGATTCAGTTATTCTTCTAATTTTCTTAACAAAATCAAAATAAAAATCTAACCAAATACGTTGATTTTTAAAAAATATAAAACCAAATAAAGATCAATTTATTTAATCCGTTAGCATAAATCATTGCTACATTTTTTTAATTAAATACACAAATTATCTCTATATTTTTTTGTATAGTAAAGGGGTAGAACTATTACTGTACGCGAAAATTCTTCAAATATGAATTATCTAATTCGTGGTTGTTAAGCTAGATTAGTGGCTCATCCATTTATCAATCTCAATTATTTTAATGATCATAATTTGATATTATACTAAAAGGGATCTCTGAAATTTATTTTATATTTCGAAAGCCATTCAATTATTGATAATTCATCCAACTAATTAAAATACAAAAAATTCACTTTAAGCATTTTATTGACCCATCTTACTTAATTTAACTTGCTAAAAATAATAAAAATAAAGTTTAATAACTCTTTTCCATTCAAATAAAAAAGTTTAGCTCTTAGTAACGTTATTTTGAAATAATTAATTTTGAGATATTGAGAAAGTTATTTTATTATATATAAAAAATAATTTATTTTATCTAAGATAAAAAGTAGGATAAATAATTTAAAAATTATCTAATATATTTAATTAAATATAAGATAGAATAATTTTATATTTTATTATAAAATTAATATTACATTATACCTCGTGTCTCACTCCAAATGATGGGTTATAATTTTTAAGCTTTAATTTTTAGATGTGAGATCATGACCAAACTGGTATGTCATATGGACGAGCCCACATTGTGAACAAATAAATTCAATTTCCCGAGCAATTGTAAGTCGGTCCAATTTATTCGTCGACGTAGTCATTACATGGCGCAGCAGTTATGAGTGACGTACGTACTGCTTTATTTTTTATTAAAATTTAAATAATTTAATGTGTGAATTTAATCAATCTCAAAAAGTAAATGTCACATAAAAAATTTTCTTGATGTAACCATTTGAAGTGGTCCTACGATTTTAAGTTTTGCGACTTTCATCTTAATTGTTTCAAGGAAAAAATTTAAAATTAAACTCGTCGCATTAAATTTACCCAACTTAAATAGTGTGACTTCGTATTCCTCTTAGTCATATTAAAAATAAAGATTGTTGATGTACGTAGCTGCCTCGTAGAGGTGATTGATCATAGTCGACGTGGTCTATTCTATTGTTTTGATTTTAGCCAATGCATGTTGAATACTTGTTGATTTTTAAATAGTGTTCTTTTTATATTTGTACATTATTATGAAATTTTTTATTTTATATAATTAGATTAAGTAGTTATCGTGAAATAAAATATTGTTCTTTTTTATATATTTTTCTATTATATTTAATTAGTCAAATTAATTAGTAAAATATATAT
>JAPFFP010043389.1:0-13287 GCA_026153255.1 Solanum medicagineum | reverse complement strand
AAGTAGTAATTGTGATTAGTATTTGGATTAGTGCCTGACTGGCCTTAGTCACGGCCCCGGGGTCGGGTCGTGACAGTTCAAGCTAATTTCATCGTAATTCATTCAAATTCTTTATCAAGGTATGAGGGTTTTAATCTATATGTACCCTTCACCCATGAAGCCCAATCTATTTTCATCATTATTTACTAATTTCAAGCATGAACAATGAGGATTTTTATGACTTTATTTTCAAATGTTCATATTATGATGTAGATTACGCTTATATGCTAGAATATGCATGAATTACTTCAAATTACATGGATTACATGATCTACATAAATTTTCTTAAGTATGCTCCTGATGTTTATGGAAATTATCATCGGGTTCCTTCAATTTTGGTTCAAGCTATCTTCAATTTTATAATTATTCATGAATCTATCTTACTCTCATGATTTTAAGCTTATTGAATGTGAACCCATGTTATTCTCTTATTTTTCATCAAATGATTATGATTATGCATGTACAAAATTTCAATGAAGCTTATGAATAGGGAATTTAGGATCCTTGAAGGTGACTTAAGATCCCTAGGGGAGACTTAGTATCTGTAGAGGTGGCCTATGACCCTGGTAGGTTTATGAAGGGTGTACAGGAGGGGACCTCCCACTTTACACTAACATTGACGGGTATACTGATGATTGGAGCTAACCTTCCACTTTACACTCCTTACGGCCGGTGTAATGATGATGGGAGCGTACCTCTCACTTTATACTAGGTACGAAATGAGCTACACCTATGCATGAAAATGAAATATGAGATTTTTATCAAGCTTATGATTATGTAACAAGTATGGATTATGATGATTTATTGCAAGTATGATTTCATGTCTATATTATGTCTTCCGTGGGATGTTGACTTAGTATCGAGAGGACTTTGGGATTGGGGCACTGCCATAGTTGAGGCATAGCCCAAAGTACTAAATTCCATTATCCCATAATTACGTGCCATCGTACCATTTATGATTCCCCATATGGGTTGCTAGTAGATCCACATAGCTTATGACATGTAGAGTTCTACCTTAGCAAGTAGACTTTTCACTTTTCATGTAGGGGTCACACCGAAATTTCATGTTATAGCTAACATAGTCTTATTGTCGGCTATGGTGACTATGCACATATATTGATTGATTATGTTATTATGAATCATTTCATCATGGCATATTAGTATTTTGATTCCTTTCCTTACTTTGTCCTACTTAATCCCTTGCTCATATATCACTTAGTTATGTATCTTGTGTATATTATTGTATTGCATGCTTGCATATTTATTAGTACATTCAAAAGTACTAATACATATTTAATGCTTAAATTATTTCACAATGTAGGAACGGTTGACTATTCTTCTCCGCATCCTTGTGACTAGATCCAGATTTGCTTTAAAAACTATTTGAATAAGTCCTCATGCTTCGGAAATGAAAGCTACTATATTCTAGCTTTTATGTTATGGTTGATCTGTCTTGAGACTATTTCTTATTTCATTGAGGGTGAGCTAGGACATATCTTATCTCCCACCTAATCTATTATTTAGAGGCATATTGGACATGATGTATAAAATTTATGACTTCAGTACTTCTCATACTCCATGCTATAACTTTATGTTTATGTCTTAGTTTCTGCTTATGTATTTCACTCATTACCCATGAATACTTATGGTATGCCAAGAAGTCTAGTTTGGGGTTATCCCAGGAATCTCATTTTTCGTGTCACGCTCAAGGCCTAGCTTAGGTCATACAAACTTAGTATCAAAGCCTAAGGTTTTGAAATGTTCTAGGGAGTCTAACATATTGTGTCAAGTAGAGTCTTGTTCATTGGTGTGAAACGTGTCACATCTATAAATAGAAAGCTATGAGGCATTTTAGGAATATTTACTTCTTTCTTTATTCACGTTGTGATGTAGAACATGCCCTAAAGCTTCTAAATTCTAACTATTATTCTTTGTCCTTTTTCAGCAAATGCCTCCAAGGAGAGTACCCCTACTAGGAGAATCCCAGTGTAAGGACCCAGACTTGGTATGACCTTAAGAGTGCTTGAAATTTGGCTTTGGAAAGTTTTTGACCAAAATAACACCCTATAGGTACCTCCACGGGCCGTGTGGGGGCCTTGAGGTGACCCTTGGCCTTAACTTTGGAGTTTAAGACCAAGGCATGTACCACTTGAACCCCACACGGTCTGTGGGGCTCTTTATGGATCATGTGGTGGCTTGTATGAGTGGCCTTGGCCTCAAAAACCACATTTTTGGCCAAGTCTTGGATCACATGAACCTCTCACGGACTGTTTACCTCTTCACGGGCTGTATGGCCCTCCGTATGGGTGTTGGTGTGAAAATTTTCTAAGCATGGAATCATCATCTTGAAACTTCGCCAATGAAGAATTTTCTAAGTATGGCTTCACGGAAGTGCACACGGCCCGTGTGCCTTTGTACGGACTATGTGCCTTTGTACGGACCGTGAGACCCTCCCATGGGACCTCTAGCAATAATTTGTATTCCGTTTCATTAATGGCATTCTTGTAATTATGGCTACTCCTAAGGGTCTTTTGTGGACTTTAGATGCTACCCTAAGACATTCAAATGACCTATACTCTTCTTCTCTCATTCAAATTCATTCTCACACTTAGAATTATATTCAAACTCTCTCTTAAGAACTCTCCTAAAGTGAACCTTAGAGGATTGTCTTGAAGACTAAGAAAAGGCTCTCTTCTCCATCAAATTTCTTCCTATTTCTTCTTGGTTAGCTAAGGTGTGTGGGATTGATTCATGGTCCCTTTCAACCATGAACACCCAAACTCTTTTACACTTGATTTACAGAAGTTAAGTTTACTTTAATTATGGGGTTTTAAGATTATTATGTATTTAATTCAATTAAGATATGAACTATGTTTTATTGTTGATTTTAAAGTGATTCAATCCCCAATTTGTTGAATTGCATGAATACTATGAAGGTTTGAATATGCATTGTTCCTCTAAAGTGTGATCTAAGCATGGGTAATCTAAATTGTGATTTCAATGTGGATTTTACGTATGGATTTACTTGAATTTCACATTGAATTGTTGATTTAAGATTGAAACTCTATTGCCCATTGGTATTCACATATTATTCATGGCATTTGCATAAATGAGCATTAGATTTTGATGAAAATGAATTAGTGGGTTAAGCCCACATATGTTTATGAAAATGAATTGATGAGTTAAGCTCACTCATATGGTTATGACAAGAATGTGATCACATAAATGCCTATGATATTGACTCTTTAAGCATATTGCTTGTTTACACCTCATTGGAAATTGTGAATGGGCTATTCTTGAAAAGTATGATATGAATTAGGATTTGACTTTTGAGACCAAGTATGAATGATTATGAATATGTTTGGCTTTTAAGCCCAAGTATGCATTGAAATGATTTGAAATGACTTGCACCTCTTTTGAAAGCATGTATACGTATATGTATTCTTGTGGGATGATGAATTAGCACTGATGAGATTGGAGGCGTCAGGGCTATCCCCAAGGGTCCTCTTCTTTTCTCTTGAACTATGTGCCAGCATAGGTATATGTATATGGTAACCCTCACAGAAATGGGAGTCCTGTAAGGTGCGTATACAACATTGATATCATATTATGTGAATTGAAAATCCTATTCGAAATGGGAGACCCGTAAGGCAGGTTACTTCTCTGAAATGGGAGGCTTAGACCATCTCTTTTCCATTGTGGGGATAACATCGGGATTTCAAGTAATATATCGCTTGGTATTAAATGTCGGTTGAGGTCTCATCCTAACTATATATGAGCATTATGGCATTTCATACATCATGGATTTCATGGCATATTATTATACTACTCTTTGGATATATATTTCTTTCTATATTATATGCCCTTGTCATCTAATATTGAATGCAGGTTTGATAAGTCATATGCATTGCATGCCCGCATGCTTAGTACATTCAAATGTACTAACACATACCTTTTGCCTATATAATCTAACTATGTAGGGACAGGAGACTACCTTCATCCACCATTTGACAGCTAGATTTGATTTGAGAAAGTGTTGTTGTGAGTCCTATCTTCCAAGGACAAGCCACCATCTATCTATCTTATGTTGCTTCCATTTATGCTATTTGCTTTGAGGGTGAGCCCGGGACATGTCTTAGCTCCCGTCCTATTCTATGACTAGAGGCATTGTTAGACATCTTGTAGACTCTTGTACGGATATGTGCTATGTGTTGTATTTGGAGATTATGATTATGACTATCTATTGGATATAATTATTATGATATAGATTTATGTTATGATGTGGTAATATGAAAGATCCTAAGTCCCATATTGCCCCTATAGAGTGATCATACTTACCCTCCACTTAGTCTTTATTTGCTAGGTGTTATGTGAATCCATATTAATCCCTATCCCTATGACATCCCCATAGCATAAGTCCTACGTTATCATCCCTTAGAACTATGTTTTACTATTTTTATGTGCTTCCAAAAACCAATTATGTGAAAATGGATACTTTGAGGCTTGTTTGGGGACTCTCGAGTTCCCATTCGCCATGTCACTCTTAGACCCTAGGTATAGGTCGTGACACCCAGTTGAAGGAGGCTAAGCTACCCATCTCCCTTTGGGGGAAACAGTGACTCATGTTGAATTTCAAGATGTTTTTTCTATGTCGAACTAAGTTGTATACAAATCAGGCCAATCAAGTTGTGGTTGCTCCTCCTCCTCATGTACCTGCCTCAGAATCTAAGGTGAGGGATTTTGCTCGAATAAACCCTCTTGAGTTCTATGGTTCAAAGATAAATGAGGATGCTCAAGAGTTTATTGATGAAGTGTATGAAGTGTTGGTCATCATGGGAGTGCTTCAGAAGAAAAGGTAGAGTTGGCAACTTACCAACTCAAAGGGTGGCAAAGGTGTGGTTCACTCAATGAAAGTTTGAAAGGGTGAATGAAGGTCCAATTGGTTAGGAGGTCTTCAAGCTTGCATTTATGCACCTCTCTATCCCAATTGAGCTTAGGAGTCAAATATGATGGATCTTATAAACCTCAAGTAGGGGAGTCTGAGTGTGAGGGAGTATGCCCTCAAGTTTACCAAGCTATCCAAATAGGCTCCATCCTTGGTTACTAATCCCCATGCCAGAATGAGCAAGTTCATATTCGACATATCTGACTTGGTTGTTAAAGAAAGCTGGACGGCTACGCTTATGAAGAAGATGGACCTATCTTGGCTCATGACGTATGCCAAGAAAATTGAAGGTGAGAAGCTCAAGGAGAGAAAGATGAGAGTCCAAGAGGGCCCAGTTCAAAGGTGGATTCTCAAATGCTAAATCAAGTGGTGGAAGTGGTCATCTTTAGCAAAGGCCAAAAGTTCCAAGGTCAAGGGTCATATCAAGGTCCAAATCAGAGGTTCGATAGGGATAAGGTTTTGCTAAATTCTCTACTTGTATGAAAAATCATAGAGGAAGATGCTTGATAGGTTTCGTTGCTTGCTATGGGTGTGGTAGAATGGTCCACAAGTTGTCTGAATGTCTAAATGTGGAAAATAAGGGTTAGAAAGGTCATCCCTGAGGATGAATTTCTCCAAGGGTTCAAGGGAAATAAATGGCTCCGCAAGGTGGTGCACAATGCAGTAACCAATTTATGCCCTTCATACTAGACAAGAGGTGGAAGAGACTCCCAATATGATTATTGGTGTGTTAAAAGTCTTTAACTTTGATGTGCATGCATCATTTGTGCCAATTTATCATTTCTCACTCCTTTCTTAGCCAATAAGTTGTATATGTGTCCTAAATCTTATCAGATCCCTTCTCGGTCTATATTCCCGCTGGTGAGTCAGCTGTAGACAAAAAGGTCCATAGAAATTGACTTATTTTGGTGTTACATAAAGTTATCCCTTATGACCTTATTGAACTTGCTATGGTCGACTTTGATATTATTCTTGGGATGGATTGGTTACATGTTTCATATGTCTCTATAGTGTCAAAACCCAGACCTAGGGTCTAGGAGTAACATGGCGAATGGGAACCCAAGAGTCCCGAAAACAAGCCTCAAGTATCTATATTCACATCATCAGTTCGGAAGTATATATGCAAATAGTAAACACATAGTTCTAAGGGACGTGAAAGTAGGGTTCACGCTATGGGGATTGGGATAAGGGATTAACATGGATTCACATAGCACAAAGCGCAACACATAAAAACTAAGGGATGGATAAGTATGACTCACTCTATGGGGGCAATACGGGGACTTAGGATCTTCCACATTTTCACATCAAATTATACATACTTATCATAATTCTCATAATTAATCCATAAAAGTCATATCCAATAGATAACCATAATCATAGGCTCCAAATACAATACATAACATATAGATCCAACAAAAGTCTACAAGATATCCAATAATGTCTCCAGTCATAAGATAGGATGGGGGCCAAGAAATGTCCCGGGCTTACCCTCCAAGTAAATAACATAAACAAGACTTCATAGGTAGAGGAATGGTGGCTTGTCCTTGGATGGTAGGACTCACCACAACAAGTATCTCAAGATCCAATCTAGCCATTGTACGGTGGATGAAGCACATCTCCGGTCCCTACATGGTTAGATCATGTAGGTAAAAGTATGTGTTAGTACATTTGAATGAACTAAGTATGCAGTCATGTAATGCATATGAATTATCAAACATGCATTCAATGTTAGATGGCAGGGGCACATAATATAGAAAGAGATACATATCCAAAGAAGAGTCGTGTAACAATATGCCATGAAATCCATGATCCATGAAATTCCATAATGCTCATATGTATTGGGATGGACTATAACCAATAAATCAAACTCATGCGAGTTATTACATGAATTAGTCCGATTTAGACCTCCCATCAGTAAAAGAAGATTACTGGCCAAGGGTAATCTACACCAGATCTTACGACCCGATCTTTTCAGCGTGGTGGACACCTTCCTCACGACCTCACTTTTCGAAAGGATTTCCATATCATATCATATCATACTATTCCTTATGACCCTGTCTTTTTGGTAATGGCTACCATATACCTATGCTAGAACATAGTTCGAGGAAAGGTGTCACGGCCCAAGCCCAAGGCCTAGACGCGACCGGCGAATGGGGAACCCAAAGGACCCCAAACAAGCCTCATAGCATATCATTACACATCCTTGGTCGCCGAAGCAATATAAAACAACATAAGAAACATGAACAAGGGGAAGTGGACTAAGGGAGAGAGAGCGATTTAATACTTAAATAACTTAGATGACCCAAAGCTCAAATATAATAATAACTTGTTCAACAACATCTCTAAACATAGATACTTAGCGGGGGCCAAGACAAAGCAATCGGGCTCCCCTCATGGTCATAAGTATACAATAAATGAAAGAGAGTCTTAATACATAATATAAGAGAATAGTCATTGTCCCCAGAATGGAGGACTCTCCAAAGGCTAACTTGAACAATCCATCTAGCCATGAGTAGAATCAATAGGAGCTCCGATTCCTACATAGTAACATCATATAGGCATAGAGTATGCGTTAGTACATTTGAATGTACAAGTATGAGGGATACAATGCAACAAGAGATAGACATCACAATCAAAATCCATAATAATATTAAGCAATGAATAGCATAATAACAATATGACATGTATGAATGATGCATGAAGTAAAACATGCTTACAATTCATTCAACTCATATAGATCATAATGCATAAGTGTGGGAAGAGACCTCAACCGACATAACATAAGACTAATCGAGCTACAACCCGGAATCCCGATGTCAACCCTATAACGGAAGAAAGGGGGAAGTTACTTGCCAAGGTAAACCTCCTAATGCCTAAGTGGATCCACTAAGCCTTGTGTGAACTGGGTACTCGCCTCTAGTTCTTGGGCTCAGGTACTCGCCTCAATCCCGGACTCGAGTTCTCGCCTCAAGCCCTCATATTTAGAGTACTCGCCTTTTAGAGATTTAGGGACTTGCCTTTAATCGCTTTACCTATGGTGGCATGTAGTTCTAGGACTTGGGAACTCGCCTATAGTCCACTCGGTGTTAAGTCTAATCCCACGGAATATATAATCATACTTCAATAACTTGCAATAAACATAGAGACATGGCACGAGTAGCTCTAAACATCATTAACCTCATATGGTGAGCTTAACTTCAATCATAAGAATAGATCATCATCAACATTATCCTTTCATTATCATCAAACATCAAAGGCTCACAAGAGGTATAATCTTAGAAAAGGGGCTTAATCCGGCCCTACAACATCATCAATATTTTCATGACTTAAACACATCCTTAGTAAGCTCATAATCATCAAAGGGTCACTTGAATCATTACTCAACCAATAGATCATCAAAACTTAAAGAATCCTTAAAAAGTTATTTTATCAAACACTTGGAGGGTGTGTAGTGCTAGTGTAAAACCATGCAGTTCAAGAGTGAAATCATGCAAGAAAATCCATTGTAAAACCATCATTCAAAACCTTGCAACACCCTCAAGCAATATATATCAAAACCCCTCCTCAAAACTTACATTAGATCCAAGATTTATGGCTCAAAAACATGCTAAAACACCCATACTTTCATTAACTCAAATCACTATGTAGTAGAAAGCCCACATGTAAAATCAACTTTAAATCATTCAATTGAAGTAGAAAAGAGAGTTGGGCACCATGGGTGAAAGGACCCAATGGTTGAAACTCACATACCTTGACCTTGAAGAATTTCTTGACGAAGACTTTAATAGAGACTTGAAGCTTGAAGGAATTCCTTAGATTTGGATGAGGGTTTTGGGACTTGAATTTGGGAGTAAATATTGGCTAAGTATTTTGGTGAGTATTGGGAAATGTTTAGGATGATATGACGGTGAAATAAGGCTAAGTATAGGTATTTTCAAGTATGGAAATCCTTAGGCCCAAGACTTGAAATTCTTGGATCGAAGTAAAAAAAAAAGGACTAAAATAACACTGCTTTGCAACGCGGAAGCGACGCGGATTACTCACTGGAATTTGCATCTATGCACAAACGAGTTGCACAAAAATGGGCGTAAATTCTTCATTCGAACTCGAAATGAGGTAAAATCAAGTGTGTTGGTAAGCTAATTCAAAGAGCTTTAATTTGGTAGGTTGTGGGCCACCCACTTCTTTTAATGCTAAAAGATATGCCCATTTGAATTTGACCCTCCTAAATCGCATTTTTGTGATTTTTGGATTTTGATACGATTGCTCTAAAATTCGGGTTAGACCCATTTGCCACTCAATTTTGCCCCCTGAACATGAATTTGGATTTTCAAAATAACAAACGGATTTTAGATATATGAAAATTATGATTTCGAGCACTTCCGAGGCACATTTTCGGGCCCTTTTAGGGGTCGTTTCAATATCCCCTCTTGGGAACATTCGTCCCCGAATGAAAGAAACATACTAGACAAGAGTGATCATAAACAAATCAGCCCCAACAAGAATGCAAAATTACATTTAAAACACCATTTTCAAAATCTCAACATGAGTGTAAAATCATCATAAACTTGCCAACTTAAACATGAATGCATATGAATGACATAGGGGCTGAAATATAGGACTTGGAATCATGAAAGGACTTAGTCTCTATCTTAGGCTTGATTAGAGTGAATGAGGTATGAATATCGGTCTCATAAGACCGCTTCGGCTTCCTTGGTGACACCTTTGACTTGATGATCCTGTCAAGAGGGCCTTAATGAATACTACATACTCATCAATCAACTTCTCCACTCATCCATCCAACACCTCCACCGGGACTTCCCCTAAGCCAACTTGTCCTCCACATCACCCACAATCTCAAAGAGTGCTATAGCACTAGAGTAACCAACACATCCTATCAACCTAGAAGCATGGAGAACCAGACTAACCAAACCCCTATCCATAGGCAATCCCCAAACTTATGCATCCCTACTAACTTCTCTACACTCTAAATGGGCTCACAACCATGACTCATTGTCCACCTTAACCACACCTAGTCCACTTGTTACCACGAACTAACATCTCCCCCTTGGGAGACAACCTCCACTCTACCCTTTCTTCACCCAAAACTTCCAACCCTAATAAGATGGGATCAAGGCCTTGCTTAATCTAGACCTCTCCAACCCAAGAAGATTTGGAACCAACAAGAATACTACACCACCATGCTCAACTTCCTCCAACCTAATCTCCCACTCTAGCCAAATGATGGACCTCCCTAGTTATCTCCTTGCCACCATCATCAATACATGCCAGGCTACCTAGAGCACCGACCACAACATTAGCCTTACCGGGAAAAATAATGCACACTTATATCATGACCCTTAAAGAATTCTAGCCACCTTCTTGTTATCCTTCGTTCACACCTATTATATTAAGCAAACAACTTCCCATCATCCAAGACTTGCACACTACCCCAAAAAGGATTTACAAGCTTTAATTAAATCCATACTTCAATACTAAATACCACCACAAGCATAACAAGGTAGGGACTAAAGACCCTATTTATGAAACCCATAAACATGGTCAGTGCATAATTCAACCAAACAACTCCATTAATACTAATAATGCTCACTTAGAGGCAAAGCTCAAACCAAAGATCAATCTTAGTGAAGCGACTAACCCATTGTAGTTGACCAAATAGACCGACCATGCTCAACCATCATATTACAGCCTTACGGGTTCTACACTTATTGGAAACATACTATGCAAGTAGCCTAAGTTACCCCAAGACCTCCAACACATCAAGGTAAGTTCAACCAAGATCACAAGGCAAGACTTCTATGCAATAAGAACATGGGCAACCCTTAGAGATCAATTGAACCTTAAGGCAAGAATGGACCTGCCTCTCTTTTGCTACCACTTGACACCCTTCCACTCAAGACCGGTTCATTAGGGAGTCGAAATCTAACTCTACGGGTCCTACCATCTATGAAGACACAACATTCATGCAACTATTCCATCCTAAGTATAACATCAAATCCACTACATCAAATCCAACGAGTCACAAGGCAAGACCTAATGCAATATGAACATGGATCAACACTTATGGACTTTCTAGCAACTATATACTCAACTAAGAAATAGACACTAAAGGGTCACATCACAACTCGGGACACACAAGAAGCCCACTAGCAACCAAAAGAATAATGAAAAAAAATAATGAAACTCGAATTCATGAAAATCAAAACCTTCAACTTACCTTCGAAGCACCATGCCAAGCCTAGTGACTCCTAGAGGGGTATGGTTGAGAACGCTGACACTTATCCTTATGGTTCTTGGGGACCCATGGACAATGTCTCATCTTATGATCCATTCCACCATATTCAAAGCACGCACCCCATCCGGCTAAGCGATCTCCCGGGTGGCACTTTCCACATTTGTTGCACCTAGGAGGAGCTTGTCACCACCAAGACCTTCACCTAAATTCTTGGGCTTCCCACTCTACTCTTGACAATCCTCTCATTTGGAGCATGGTCGGACTCATGATCTTGGAAGCTACCCTCAAATCGAGCCCTCTTGGACCCCTCACTTCTCCTCTTCCTCAACTTTTCCCCCTTAATTTGCTCAGCATAAGTCATCAAGCGGGACAAGTCCATGTCACTAATTAGCAAGATGGACCGGCATTCTTCACTCACCAAGTTGGAGACCCCCATCACAAACTTATTCATCCTAGATCTAGGATCGGCCACCAAATAAGGAGCATACTTTCAAAGTTTATTAAACTTGAGGGAATGCTCCCTCACACTCATATCACCTTGTTTCAAGTTCAAGAACTCTACCAACTTAGCTTCCTTAAGCTCAAAAGGGAAAAATCGATTAAGGAAAGCCCATTTGAACTCCTCCCAAAGCACCACATAACCGTTTCCCTTCTCCCCCTTCCAATGATCATACCATATTTGGGTTACCCCTTTGAGTTGGTACGCAACCAACTCCGCCTTTTCATTCGGCCCAACACCCATGATATTTAATATTTTGTAGAACTCATCAATAAACTCTTGTGGGTCCTTATCCACTTTTGACCCATAGAATTTTGGCGGGTTCATCCTTATGAAGTCTCTCACCCGAGAAGCTGGAGCAGAAGCATGAGGGGCTTGGGCCCTTGGTTGGCTTGATTAGCCACAACTTGTGCAAGCATGGTGAGAGCATCCCGAAACCCATCATGGTCGGTTGTTCCTCAGGAGAGTAGGATCTTCTTCCTCTTATTTAGGCATGATCTAGCATAACAAAGAACAATCATTAAGGGAAAGCTTACTCCCATCCTATAGCACGACTTAGAACATGAAGAAGGGAAACTTTTCCTAAACATCTCATAGCCTCCTACTCATAGTTGTGGTGCACAACACAACCAAAATAAGACTCTAATCTATGCGGTGTGTTAGACTCTGAGGATCTATCAACCTAGTGCTCTGTACCATCTTTGTCATGACCCAAGCCTAGGGCCTAGATGTGACCGGCGAATGGGGAACCCGAAGGAACCCCAAACAAGCCTCATAGCATATCATTACATATTCTTGGTCGCGAAAGTAATATAAAATAATATAAGAAGCATGAACAAGGGGCATTGGGACTAAAGGAGAGAGAGAGAATTTAATACTTAAATAACATAGATGAATCAAAGCTCAAACATAATACATAACTTGTCCAACAACACCTCTAAACATAGATAATTAGCAGGAGCCAAGACAAAGCAATCGGGTTCACCCTCATGATCATAAGTATACAATAAACGAAAGAGAGTCTTAATACATAACATAAGAGAATAGTCATTGTCCCCGGAATGGAGGACTCACCGTAGGCTAACTTGAACAGTCCATCTAGGCACGAGTAGAATCAATACGAGCTCTAGTTCCTACATGGTAACATCATGTAGGCATAGGGTATGCGTTAGTACGTTTGGATGTACTAAGTATGAGGAATGTTGTTAATCGTAAAAATGACTTTTTTAAAAGATCGATTTAAAACTTAATTTATTTAAGAAAAACCAATTCTTTACGGAAAACAATAGAGTCGCCACTTAATTTTTTAAAGAAATCAAGAAAACTTAAAATAATTTTAAGACTCTAACAGAGAAAATCTTAAAATTTCAGAGAAATGGGTAAGGGTTCTTATTACTATTTTAAGAAGGTATTAGCATTTAAAATAGGCGCTAACATGCAGTTATTCGACGATTTAAAAATTATTTGACTGACTTTGAAATAAAAATATTTAAAGACTTTAAGAAATTTTGATAAAAATTCACTTAGTGAAAGAATTTTAATTATTTT
>JAPFFP010043388.1:0-13288 GCA_026153255.1 Solanum medicagineum | reverse complement strand
CACATTTTATTATTATTATTTTTAATGTAAAAAGGAGAAGAAGTTGTTGTCTAAAATATTATAATTAGGTTGAAACCATTAAAAAAAGAAATTATTGAGCTTGGCTTTGACAGAGACATTCAGATACTCCCTCCGTTTTATATTAAGTTAATTGTTAAAAAATTTTTGATGTTTCATTATTTACTTTTCAAGAGATATGTTGGAATTTTTTTTTTCAATTTTACCCTTTATTAATTAAGTTTCTAAGATTGAGTTTTGTATGAGAAATAAATGATGCATTAAATGAGTGTGTTGAGTTTGAAAAGGGTAAAAATGGAAAAACATGATTAAATTTAATCTTTGTTTCTTTTTCTTAATATGTGTGAAATAACCCAACAATTTGCGGAGGGAGTAGTATTTTCTTAACACGAAAGTAATTATTGTATTATTTAGTAGTATCTGTTTGTCATTGTCATTTGTTAACTCTTCCAACAATCACGAGCCAACTCTTCTACCAAATTATCAATTCAATCTTTTTCCTTAAAACATTTTCAAATCCCTAAATTAAAGTTCAACAATTGACACAAGAAAGCACTATGACACCTTTTTCAAACTTTGATAATAGAGGCCTAAATACAAATCAATCTGATATTTAAAGTATGATCAATCATCAATTTATTGAACATTTAAAAGTAAGGTTAGGTCAAAATGTGTTGGAAAATCTTATTCTAGGAAAAGCAATTGAGGAAAATGACTAGATAAAAACATTCCAAGTTCATTGGAAATTACAAGAGGATTTAGACACAAAGGAAAAATCATGCCACATTTTTCTGATTTCCAAGCTTTAGGTACTCATAGACGAGTTGATCTGTTGGAATACTCTTGAACCAATGATGCAAACAATGATGGCCTTTGAAGCAAAGTAGCTGGCCTCTCAAATTCCTTTGCCCATCCTGTCAAAAACACAAAGATAATAATCAAACTCTACTTGTGACTCAACTATTCATTTTTTAAAAACATACCATCATCCATGACAAGAACACGGTCACAGTCTATCACAGTTGGTATTCGATGAGCAATGGTGATGATTGTGCAGGCTGCAAAGTCCTCGCGGATGATCCTCTGGATGACAGCATCAGTTTGAGAATCGACAGAAGCTGTTGCTTCATCCATGAACAAAATTTTACTATTCTTGAGCATCACCCTCCCTAAACAAAGGAGCTGCCTTTGTCCAACACTCCAGTTGTCTCCACTATCTACAACTGAGGAATCAAGTTTCTCAGCCTTTGCTGATACCACATCTTTTAATTGGCACCGTTCAAGACTCTACATACAAAACAAAAACCTTTATACAACTTAAACTTGTAGACGAGGCGGAACATTAGCAGTATCCATACCTTCCATATTTCGTCATCTGAATACTGTTGTAGTGGATCAATATTGCTTCTAACTGTTCCTTGAAATAGAACCGGTTCTTGAGGAATGATGCCGAAACGTGATCTAAGATCATGAAGTCCTAGCTTGCAAATGTCAACACCATCAATTATGATGGTTCCAGATGAAGGTTCCACCAGCCTAAAGAAAACTTGTATCAGAGTAGACTTCCCACTTCCAGTTCGACCAACAACACCAATTTTTTCTCCTCCATTGATTCTAAGAGAGATTCCTTTCAGAACAAGTGGTGTATTGGACCTGTACCGAACCTGCACAAATTAAAGATACATGTGTTATTTTGTTTCCAAAAGCATTCACATGTTGGATGAACTTGTATAATCCCATTGATCTTATAAGGCATTCTAGTATCACCTTCAAGTTATTGATCTGAATGTCACCATGATTGGGCCAATTTGAAGATGGAAGACAATTTGCTATCCTCCATGAAGCTTCTGATGGTAGTCTTGTGAACTGCTTTATTCTTTCAACTGAAACCATTCTGTTCTCAACAGTACAGCTCAAGGATACCATCCAAAAGAGAGCACTATTTAGAGGCAGTGCATAAGACAGCGCCAATCCAACGTATTCTAACAACACATAAAAGAGATTTAGGGTCAAAGTGATTTCCTTTAACATACCGTTTACAAGTTAAAACTCTGCATTGATAACCAACATGTCACCTAGAAATAAAAACTTTACCTGGGGGGATAACAAAGCTTGGCAGGAGGACCATGAAAATGGTGGCAATGCAGATCAAAATACTACCAATGAACTCTAGGCGAAAACCAAGCCACTCATTTGATGCATTGTTGTGGAAATCCATCTGCAGATTAGCATTGACTCTATCAACATTTCCTTGAAAGAACTTATCTTCCTTTCTGAAGCAGCGTACTGTCATGATGCCTGATATAGCTTCGGAAAAATGATGGAGGATTGGAGCTTTGGTGATTGAGCTAAGTCTGGTTAATTCTCGCGAGGATGCAATGTAGTATCTCTGTATGAGAGATGAATAAAGCAAAAGGAAATAGAGATCAGATTAACTCTCACTGCAGAGGATTGAGTGATTGAATAGCAATATAGACGATTAAAATCCGGTAAGAAGTTCTCTTACCCGGTACCAGATGTTAAGCCAAATTAAGGGGATTATGAGGAAGATAGTTGGCCAAGCACTCTGGCATGTTATGAACAGCATGCCAGCCACTGTAAAGTACATCAGAAGTGCTATACTTAGAAACTGGGGAATAACAAAATCAATATATGCCTGATCAGTTGATGCCTGGAAAACAAAAATCATCCGTTAGATCAGTTAAGCAAGATTCTGCGATATCATTAATCAGAATTTGGAGCAGGACTCACTCGACTTAATATTCTTCCTGAAGGAGTAGTATCAAAGAATGACATTGGAGCATGCAGTATGCTATCAAGAATTTGTTCGAAGAAACATTTAGCTGTTTTGAGACCCAAAAACGAGACGAGAAATGATCTGATGATCACAAAAATAGAACAAATGACTGCTATGAATGAGTAAACCTCTATAAATAGAGAAGGATTGAATATATGGTCCTTGGAAGTCTCATATGCTAGCCAATAGTCACTCAACATAGTGGACCCTTGCCAAATTCCAGTAATGCTTACTACAGCTGCTACTCCCCACCATCCAAAGGCCTCAGTGCAGTAATGCTTGTAGACATCAAAATTTATATGACCAGTCTCTCTTTCCTCATCATCGATAAGCTTGGAACTACCCTTTGGTTGTTGGTTTGAAGAACTGATTTCACCATCGGCTTCCTCTTGAGATTTCTGGGGTGACTTTGGGGTTAGTTGATGAGGTGACCTTGGTGTTTGTGGGAGATTCTCAACAGTGTTATTTTCCACAAGCTCCATTGAGTTCCCATGCGCAGCAACAAGATCACCAAAATCCTTCCCCAATTCCAGAAGCTCTTCATATTTCCCGGACTGCACAATCTTACCATCTCTCATGACCTGTCAGGATAGTAACTGATTCAGCCTTCGATATACTTGATCAAGTTTCTATGCAGAGTAAGTCAATGTGGTGCTTACCAATATATGATCTGCATTGTGAAGGAAGTCTACTTGGTGAGTGACAAGAATAATAGTTTTATCCTTCAAAGCTCCCCTTACACATTCCTGCACAGACTGATATCAGTAACTATGCAAGAGAAATCATTTTCCTATTCCTTTTGACGGATACATGACTTTACCCTCAGAAGCTGTAACACGGGCAGATTTCATGTAGCAACTAATGTGAATAAAAAAACATTAGAAGAAGTTATAGATAAAATGGAGTGACCTTAAATATTTCTGATCCAGTTTGAGCATCGACAGCACTAAATATATCATCTAGAAGATAGATGTCACAATCCTGATATACTGCTCTTGCAAGTTGTATCCTCTGCTTCTGACCTCCGCTAAGGTTGATTCCTCGTTCTCCTATCTCAGTTTGGTCTCCGTGTTCCAGAATTTTCAAGTCTTTCTCCAAGGAACAAACCTGTAGTACATCTTTGTATCTTTTAGTATTCATTGGAGAACCAAACAAGATGTTCTCTTGGATTGTAGCATTCTGTATCCATGAGGTTTGTGCAACATAAGCAGCAGTTCCACAGACTCTGACCTGTAATGGAAGGAAAAGTGTAAGAAACTATGGTAGACTAGCAGTAAAAATTCAGAAAGTATAGAATAAAAAATGAAGATAAGAGTTGATTGTACCTTTCCAGATAACTTGTGAAGTTCGCCAACAATTGATGCTAACAAAGTAGACTTTCCTGATCCAACCATTCCAACAATTGCAGCAAGTTCCCCCTTTCGAATTTCAATATTTATATCTTTCAGAACAATTTGATCACCATCATCTTCCCATGAAAATGTCCCATCTTTAACCTCCACTGCAATCCTGTCACTACAACCTTCTTCTCTTTCGACTACTGTTTGATCCAATTCGCTGCTTGTCAGATATCCATCTAACCTGCCAAGTGATACCATGGCTTGTGATAATGACATAAGGGACTGCGGGAAGTTTCTTATAGGATCCCTTATAATTCTGAGAACTGTTGTTGCTGTGAATACTTTTCCAGCATCTAGAGGGACTTTGCATATGATTGCAGCTCCAAATGTAAGTGCTGCTAAAACCGGTGGCGAGCTCAACAGAACTGATAAGTTGGTTGAAAGCACGAGCATGAACTTAGTAAGCCAGCTGAATTCCTCGTTACGTAAAGATTGAATTTTTTCTTTGAAGTGTTCTTCCCATGCCTGAAACTTGATCACGCGCATGTTGCCTAACAGTTCATTTATAGCCTTCATCCTTGAATCACGCTTCATCATCAGTTGGAATTGGAACTGATTGTTTTTGCGTGTCATCGACACTGTAAATATCACAACGCCAATGATTAAAACAAATGAAGCGGACACAGAAATACCCATGTAATAGTACAAGAGAAGAAATGAAGCTCCAACTTGTAATGGCATCATCCATAGTGAATGCAGTTGTAGCACCATGTCCGAAAGCTGTTGAGTATCAACAGCCATATAATTCACTATTTGTCCTACACCATGAGCCTGTCTGGAGGAACAAGTCAATCTGAGCCCTTTCTTGTATAAAGTAGTGATAAGGGATGACCGAATCTTCATACCGAGTATCCCAGCTTGGAAACTAACGTGATGTGAACTAAGAGCTTCGATTACTTTTGAAACAAACAGAATCAAGACTAGATAATAGCCCTCATAGGGGTTTATTCTATCCCCAGAAGCAAAAGTAATGAATCTTTGGATTAGAGTTGGACCGACATACATGACAGACAACTGCACTATTGCGAGGAAGCTAATACTAACAACGTCTTTCCAGAAACATCGGATTAATGTCATTAGTACAGGATGCTTCACAGTTTCACCTGACTTAGGCCAGTTCTTTTCAAAAAAATTTGCCATTCTTTCAGCTCGAAAATCAGGTGGGAGCGAAGGCACTTCATCTAACTTTAAAGGAGATTGGTATCCTTTACTAAGCAATGGATTCATCCAAATCCAAACAGCTCTAGAGAACAGTGAAGCTCTGCCAAATCCACTCACAGTAGGATCCAACTCATCAGTTTCTAGCCTAAAGTTTCCAGCAACTTCACTTTGGGTAGTAGTACAAATTCCAGATGATCCTCTTATAGCAACAACAAGAAGATAGACATATAAAGGAAGGCTAACCAAGACAACTATATCATCCATTTTCATACTCAAATCCAAATTGTATCCAGAAAAGAAAAGACGAATAGTAGCAGTAATCACGAAAAGAAGCAAGATAACACAGCTCATCCCCCAATAGACTCGAAGTGTCATGGGGTGAGAAACAGAAGCAAATCTCTTCTCGTGGACAATCAAAACAAATATAGCAAGATAAGTTAGAGCCTGAATCAATCTGAAAAAAGCCTCTGCCATTTCCCATCCTGGTTGAACCCCGTGAGTAAAGGCTAATATGCATAGAACAGTATAAGTTACGGCTAAAAGAGCTGTCGCAAGGAAAGATCCATAGAACCAAAAGGTGACTCTAAATTGAGGCCTTTCATCCCCTAAGAGAGGTTTATTTAGGGAACTTCCATTGTTGATAAATCTTGAAGTTAGCTTTTTAAGTGCTAGTATTAGTAGGACAAACAAGAAAATTAGATCAAGAGATGATAACAGAATCCTCTGAGGACATGGTGAAAGAAAAATGAAGTTAAGCCATCCTAAGACAGAAGAAGAAGTATGCGAAGGAAGAGAACAATCAAGAGATGTGAGCCATGAATCAGCTGCCATCATGAAAAAGGAAGAAAGTCAAGAAAACATACACACACACTATGAAACAGAACCAAGATTACTTATTATCATACAAAAACAATTAGCTTGCATGCACAGACAAAACAAAATTACCCATGTTATTAATGTAATTCAGATTTGGCATCTTCATGATTATATTAGTAATTATGTTTTGGACGTATTAATAAGTACATCTATTGCCACCAAGTTTTTTATGAGACCAATAAAATGGATGGTTTCCAATTACAAGGAGATCAAATTTTAACAGACATCTCATAAACTGTTGACAGAAAAAAAGGTTTAATATGTGCACTTTCTGCTTCTTAACATTATACTTTGAACCCGAGAAAAGTTATTAGAGATAATATTTTTGACTAATTAAATATGAAAAAAAAATTAGAAACTACCAAATATACGCTAATTGGTATGGATGGAAAACAATAATTTTCAATTTTGCATATAGCAATAGATTAGGTTTAACGGAAACTACACTGTTGTAAAGCCATCTTCATTTGATTACAAAGATCTCTTAGATTGGAATAGTTTTGATGATTGACGAACCCTGAGATGGGACTTGATCCCATCCCAGAGATAAGCGTGATATGTGAAATCTATTTAACAGTGACATTATTCTGCAAAATAACTAATTAGGTGTGCTTGAGTGCTAGTAGAGCGACAGGCTCAATGGCGAATGATATTGGGCCAAATGGTGTATTTTTGTGAGTGGTCCCTATGGTCCCCAACAGTTTGTTACTTGTCTTTTGAAGGGTTTGATATATATTGTGAATCAACAAGAGAAAGAATCATCCACTCCAATATATACACAACCCAAAGTTCATCTTCTTCATTTAAAAATGCTTTGAAGAAAATATCAATAGAGTTTATACTTGAAGTATTCTTTTCTTGTTTTCTTTAGATGTTGTTTTATGTTCTGAATGTGAATTAGATCCTACTCTATAAAGGACTCTGGTGTTGTTTGTTTTCAAGGTCTGATTTGTGGGTTGTGCTAGTGTTCTTAGCTTTTGGGTAGCTAGGACTTGGTGGATTTCACTTACTTGTAAAAGGAAAAGGGACTTGGGATCAGTCCTCAAGATTGTAAGGGATTACAATCATTTTGCTCTTTCAAGATTAGTGAAGCTTTGGGTTGAAATTCTGTAGATCAAGTAGCGATTTTACCTCCTTTGAGCAAGGAGGGTTTCCACTCTAAGTTTGTTGTGTTCTTATTTTCTGTCTTTCTTCTGTTATTTTTGTTAAGGGACCTGGTCCCTAGTTAGAGTAGAAGCGCGCATAATACAATAAGATAGTATGTACACATCTATATTTAATATATTTTCAATGACAATGACCGTATATTGTATGTATCTAAAATTATCCCGCCCGATATAGGCTGTTGAGCATGCATACCACCTATATGCATAGATATCGTGAAATGGAACGAATGTATACAACTTATCCTGATTGTATCAACGCGACTATATGATGTGTTGATACAACAAAATTGAGGCAACGTATATATAGGTGGCACAAACATACTAAACAAAAATAATATGTTGCCACAAATCATGATTAGATAAACTATAACTAATACAAATAATTATACTAAAAACTATAGTTCTTTATGAAATTTCTCCTAAATTTAACAGCTTATGGGATAAAAATGTAAAACACTTAAACAGACAAGAAACCCAAGAAAACTTGCAGACACTATGCAACAGAACGCCAAGATTACTTATTCTCATTCAAACATTACCTTGCTGTGAAATTTATGGTTTTATTCCGATTTGGCATTTTCATGATTCTATTAGTACTCTTTCCGTTCACTTTTACTTGTCACTGTTTCACTTATCGAGGTCAAACTATATGAATTTTGACCAATATTTTAAGATGTACTTTTCATCATATTAATATGAGAAGAACTGCAACTTGTATCATTTTTCGTAATACTTTTCAATCATCTAAATTTGGATTTTAAATATTAAATTTAGCTGCTTCAATTTTTAGCCTGGATGTTTAGTCAATATTGACCTCAAAAAGTGAAACAGTGACAAATAAAATTGAACAGAGGAAGTATAATTTATCAGGCTTTATACATAGTCCACGCTCCCTAAACTTGCAACATATGAAGTCCAACCCCCCCTAAACTTACCACATATTCCATTTTGACATATGAAATAAGCTCGGTTCCAGGGAACGCCTCAACTTTTAATAAAATATTTCAATTAAACATTTTTTAAGATATTTTTGCATCTGTTTTCATTTGTCTATTAAGTAGTTAATGGCATAAAATATGTCACTTTCCTTAATTATACACATTAACCTCAAATAGAAAGAGGTAAATGCGTGTAATTAAAGTAAATAACATGTTTTATGTGATTAACTTAATTAACTATTTAATAGACGAGTGAGAACACACACAAAATTATTTTTCAAAATTTGAACTAAAGAATCTATAAAATTGAGGTGTTCAATAGGCACAAACATCGTAATAAATTTAAAGATCCACTATATATTATTAACAAGTCCTACTAAGGTAAAAATATCTCTATTGCATCACTTTAGACTGTTGATGGAGAAATATCATCTTTTAGGTTGAAAATTTCGTGGTAAAAAGAGGTGTAAGAGAGCAATTGAAAGAGACAAAAAATAGTAGCAACTCCTCTCCCTTTTATTTTATTTGATCCTTGCTATAAAAAATAACTTTTTATTTGTCTATATTAGTAAGTAAATTAAGATTTCAAATTTAATTAATAAAATAGTAAGGGGATCAAACAGACATCTGAAGTATGACATAAGAAAAAGGTTAATATAATTAAGGTTGTTGACAACTTGAGACAAACAAGACTATATGAGATCATACAACAGAGAGAACCTTGTTTGCCCATGAAATTGGAGAGGATGTCTACATTAATTACTCTTTCAGTCCCTTTTGGTTTTAAGGGTGTATTTGGTATAAAATAATATTCTTTTTTTTGTTTGAAAAAATCAGTATTTTTTAAAAAAATTTAATATGTAGTAAAATATTTATATAGAGGAGTTGATTGTGGGGCTGATAGTTAAAGTGTGTTGAAGAGTAAGGAGGAAAAAAAAGTTGAAATACTAGTTGTGGAACTTGTTTTTCCTACTTATTAAGGAAATTCTTTTTCTTTTTTTAAGACAACTTGTTTTTACTGGAAAAATATTTTTTAAGAAATGAGACCGATCAAATATACAAGAAATTTAAAAGTACCAAACACACCCTAATAGGATGAAGAAACTAAATAATTTTTTTAATGTTAGGTTGGTTAAAGTTTTTGAAAAATATTAGTTTAAAATATTGTTCATTTATTGTTATTAAATTATTAAATTAATGAATTTGTAACAATTTTATAAAAAAAACTCCCAGTTTATTAATTCATTTTAATTTTTTAATGTTAAATTGTTGGATAAATAAACTACCTAGTAAGACCCTAGTGATTTACTCTTTTTTTTTTTTTTTGAAACAGAGAGAACATGTTAAAGGTTCAAAATAGTCATATGGGACCATTTGGATTATTTTTTTCCCTCTAACACCTTGTTTGGTGGTTGTACCTCTTTGGATTATGTTGTATGTTAGTTTAAATATAGTTTTTATTTTGATTGTTAAATTTTATTGTATCGTATTATTTAAATTCATTGTTAGGTAATATCAAAAAATTCTACTTTATATAATAATAAATTTTGTATGATCACACTGTTATCTTAATATTTTTTTCCTTTTGATATATGCTGTTATATAATGTTGAAGAATGATATAATATGTTCAAATATTATATTTATTAGAATATTATAATATAATATTATATGATATATTATGAAATAATAATAATTGGTGACAATCCTCCTACGAGAGCGTAAGTGAAAAATTACAAATTCAAGCATGACAGGCGTCGTTCCCCTTCGTGTGCTATCGACAAAATAAATAGGGAAAAGAGACATAAATCTTATACCCATCTCACCAACTCCAAAAATTTTGACCAACTTATTTAAAATACCAATGACACCCTCATTTGTACGGAAATAAATATAATCCATCTTTTTTATTTTTTCATTTATAGTTGGTTTTCATGTCATGTTGGAATTTTTTAAGAAGATAAATTAATTCACAAAAAAATAAAATAAAATTTATAAGTGATATTTTATAAAAAATTTACAAATGACATTCGACTCACTAATCGAACATTAAGAAAATATTCATATTTTAATTTATGTTGTCAAGACAATAATGGTAGGGAGATTTTTTTAAAAAAAATTGTACATATGAGAGCATATATATAAAGAAGCTAAGTTGTTTTGCCAATTACAAATAATGACGGAATACATAACACATTTCATGCAAAAAATTCGAAGGTAAATTTTTTTTTTCTTTAAGCTTTTCCAGTGTTACACATCAAGTTTTACAAGGAGTTATGGGATTTTTGTTCCAACGAGGAAAAACGCACAAAGCCAAAAGTACAACATCCTAAAACAGAATATGAAAAAAAAGCCTTGATTTCCGGCAAGCTGGCAAGATAACCAATACCAAACTTGGGGTTTAAACAGGCAGCGTTATCAAATATTTTCTCTATTTCATATTAAGTTAATTGTTACGAAATTTTTTATATTTTAAAATAAGTGACTTTTTCACTTTTCAAGAGATGTGTTGAAATTTTTTTTCAATTTTATCCTTCATTAATTAAGTTTTTATGGTTGAGTTTTGAAAAGGGTAAAAATGAAAAAAACATGATTAAAAATTTTATTTTTATTTCTTTTTCTTAATATGTGTGAAATCCCAACAATTCACTTGATATGAAACAGATGGAGTACTTGAGAGAAAGTAAAAATAATGAGATTTAGTGCATATTGCCTTTATTTTTATAAAAAAAAAACGTGATGATAGTATATGAGTTGTTTAAATGAATGGAAATGACACAAGATTTTTCAGCATCATGATATGTGATTGTGGGCTGACAATGGAGGGGATTTATTTATTGAAGATTCTTTCTGAAAATATATATAATATATAGTGAAAGACAAGATCTAAGCCAGTAAGACTAAAATAACGACATTTTATGCACATGCATGCTGATGTACCTTCTTAATAAGGCTCAAGTTTTAATTACATTAATTTTCAGCTGATTTTGTTAATATATAACTTTTATAAACTACCTTGATGATCTCAGATAAATTATTTATCATAACAGCTTAAAGTATGCTATAAACTCCATTCATAGTACTCTTTTTATTCTTAGACAGTTGATTTGATTAATAAATTGAATAAAATGACCAACTTACTATTTTAAAACTAAAAATATACAAAAATATTATAATTAATTGAAATTCTTTTCACATTAATATAATTAAAAAAATAAAATTTATATAGTTTAAAAATCAAAAGATAAAAGTTTCGCATAACTAAGAAAGAGAAAATATAAAATCATCAATTTTTTAGGCTTTGGGCTCTTATCATTAGATCAAAGGTGATTGAATAATGCAACAAGATATTTAGATAGTTTTCTTTGTCTAAGAAAAAAGTTTTCTTTATCTTCAATAATATGTTATTATTTGTATTTCATTTTTATTTTCTTATTTCATAGTAATATATATAAAACCTCTCCTTCCTTTTTTTTTTTTAATATAATCACCCTATATAAGTTTCACGTAATGTAAAATTTATTTTTTTTATTTAATAGAAAATTATTTTATTTAAATAATATAAATCACAAGAAAATATTATATTTTATTAGTCAAAACCTGTGACACCCCGTGAAAAGACGAAAATACCCCTAGAATTGACCTTGCGTGTAACGTATCTTCCCATGCTCCGATGGCAAATACGAGATCGGATTTGCGATCAGTGCGAAAAGCTGAGTCGGAAAATGGTCTCGACTCGACTTTAACGCGAAAAAAAACACTTATGTTTCCCAAGAAAATAAAAAACAGTGGGGTTTTCGCGCCCTTTTAGCGACGTAGAGAGGACGCGGAACCACACTTATGTTTTTTTTGAAAATTCGACGAAGCTGGAAAATTTGCGAAAAAGTGAGATTTAACACTAGTGCGCGTAGCGTACTAATTAAAAATCGATGCAGTTTTGTGCTTTTAAGGGGGAGGGAATCTTGACCTTTCCCACACCCCATAATCCTAAAATAGACGTTTTAATAAAAGAACTCTATGATTCTCCTGCGAGGGTATACAATAATCCCTGTCGGTAGTTGAAATAAATAAAACTCTACGATTCTCCTGCGAGGATATATAATGATCCCTGTCGGCAGTTGAATATAATAAAAACTCTCTATGATTCTCCTGCGAGGGTATATAATAATCCCTGTCGGCAGTTGAATATAATAAAAACTCTCCATGATTCTCCTGCGAGGGTATATAATGATCCCTGTCGGCAGGTGAATATAATAAAAACTCTCCGTAATTCTCCTGCGAGGGTATATAATGATCCCTGTCGGCAGGTGAATATAATAAAAACTCTCCGTGATTCTCCTGCGAGGGTATATAATGATCCCTGTCGGCAGTTGAATATAATAAATAAAACTCTCTTTGATTCTCCTGCGAGGGTATATAATGATCCCTGTCGGCAGTTGAATATAATAAATAAAACTCTCTTTGATTCTCCTGCGAGGGTATATAATGATCTCTGTCGGCAGTTGAATATAATAAATAAAACTCTCTTTGATTCTCCTGCGAAATATATAATGATCTCTGTCGGCAGTTGAATATAATAAATAAAACTCTCCTTGATTCTTTCCTTAAAATAAATGAACCTCTCCATTTCTCTCCTGCGAGGGGTATGCAATGGCCCCTGTCGGCAGTTAGAGATAACATAGCCTCGTAGGCGATTCATGAAATGAACCTTTCAATAACTCTCCGCGATGCATGACTCTCCGCAATGCATGATAAATGACACTCCGCAATGCATGATAAATGGCGCTCCGCAATGCAGGATAATTGGCGCTCCGCAATGCATGATAAATGGCACTCCGCAATGCATGATAAATAGCGCTCCGCAATGCATGATAAATGGCACTCCGCAATGCATGATAAATGACGCTCCGCAATGCATGATAAATGACGCTCC
>JAPFFP010043387.1:0-13288 GCA_026153255.1 Solanum medicagineum | reverse complement strand
GTTCTTAACTAATACTAGTATGCATACCCACGCATTATGTGAATATATTAATTTAATTTAAAAAAACATCAAGTATTTAAACAATTGTTACATTTTTATCATTTATTATTTTTATGTTGTACTAATAAAATAATTTTTTTCATGTTAACAATTTATTACTTCTAACTTTCCATGAGAAATATAAAATATCAAAGTTCAAGTTATTAAAAAAAAAAATTGAATAAAAAAGGTTCAAGATATCATTTACTGAATCAATTGTAACACCCTACGAAATTACCAAAATGCCCCTAGAAAGAAACTGTGCGTACAATGCGTCTTCCCAAGCTCCTTTCATGACTCAAACCTAGGGCCTAGACGTGACCGACGAATGTGGAACACGAAGGGACCCAAAACAAGCCTCATAGCATATCATTACACATCCTTGGTCCCGGAAGCAATTAGAATGATAATAAGAGTTAACATGAATAAGGGGAATTGGGACTATGGGTAAACTTCCATATCATAAACATCAAGAAACAAGAGAGTCAAGACTTATAGCATATATACAACGCATGTCCAACAACACCTCTACTACATAGATAAGAGCGGGGATGAAGACAAGCAACCAGGCTCAACCTCATAGTAATGACAATAAGTACTCCAAAATATACAAGATGTAGTCTAAGCATAAGCATGATAGAAGATAGATATTGTCCCTGGACATGAGGACTCACCAAAAGCTAACTTGAACAACCCGTCTAGCCACGTGGGGGAGGAAGATGATCAAATGGAGCTCCGGTTCCTACTTGGTATCATCATGTAGGCATAGAGTATACGTTAATACGTTTGAATGTACTATGTACGTGGGATGCAATGCAACAAGAGATAGACATCATAATCAAAATGCATAATTATAAGCAATAGATAACATAATAACAATATGGCATGTATGATCAATGCTTAAGTAAATTATGCTTTGCAAATCATTAATCTTATATAGAATATAATACAAGTGTGGGAAGAAACCTCAACCGACATAACATAAGACCATGCGAGCTACAACTTGGAATCCCGATGTCAACCCTACAATGGAAGAAAGGGGGAAGTTACTTGCCAAGGTGAACCTCCTAATGCCTAAGTAGATCCACTAAGCCTTATTTGAACCGGGTACTTGCCTCTAGTTCTTGGACTCGGGTACTCGCCTCAAGCCCGAACTCGAGTACTCTCCTCAAATATTTAGGGTACTCGCCTCTTAGAGATTTGGGGACTCGCCTCTAGTCCCTTCACCTACGGTGGCACATAGTTCTAGGACTTGGGGACTCGCCTCTAGTCCACTTGGTGTGAAGTCTAATCCCACAGAATATATAAGATAATCATACTTTAATAACTTGCAATAAATATAGAGACATGGCACGAGTAGCTATTAACATCATTGACCTCAAATCGTGATCCTAACTTCAATCATAACAATGGGTCATCATCAACATTACCCTTTTATTAACTTCAACATCAAAGGCTCACAAGAGTTATAATCTTAAGAAGGGGGCTTAATCCTTCCCTACAACATCATCAACATTTTCATGATTTAAACACATCTTTAGAAATCTCATAATCATCATAGAGTCACTTGAATCATAACTCAACCAATAGATCATCAAAACTTAAAGAATCCTTAAAAAGGTTTTTTATCAAACACTTGGTGGGTATGTAATGGTAGTGTAAAACCATGAAATTCAAGAGTGAAATTATGTTAGAAAATTCAATGTAAAGCCTTCAGTAGATACTTGGTAATACCCTCAAGCAGTATACATTAAAATCCTTCATCAATCTCACATTAGATCTTAGATTCATAGCTCAAAACATGCTAAAACAATCACCATTTCATAAACCCCAACATAGTGTGGAGTGAAATTCATAATAAGTAATACCCATGAGTAAATCAACTTTAAGTCATGCAATTTTAGGTAAAAGGAAGCTTGGGCATCATGGGTGAAAGGAACCCGTGAAAGAAACCCACATACCTTGACTTTATAGTGTTTCTTGAAGAAGATTTCAAATGAAGACTTGAAGCTTGAAAGAGATCCTTAGATCCTGATGAGTTTTGGGACTCTTGAATCCTGAGGAGGACTTGGGGCTTGACTTGGTTTCCTTGAATTCTAACAAGACTTGAGAATGGATGGAGAATTTGATGACGATTAGAGAGGATTTTGAGAGGTTTTTGGTTTGATTTTTAGGGCTCAAAATGGCACCTAGGACGCGGACTCACACTTAAGTTTTTTTTTCATTTTTGACAGGAAATTGAAAGAAACAAAATTTCACTAAAAACACATGTCCGCGCCCCTGGCACGACGAAGACATGTTGTTGCGAAGTGAAAGCTTTTAATTCTTTTGCGAGAAGGGCCTTTTGGTCATTCTCCACCCTATCCTAAGTCCCAAAAACATGTTTAAAGGTCGTATATATCTAATTAAGGGTTTCAAAACCTATTATTCTCTAGTTCTAAGTGCGCATCCTTGAGAGAGGAAGAAGAGGGGGCTTGAAGATTCAAAATTGGGGTCAATTCCTTGAAGACCATTAAGTTGTTCTTCATTCCAGGTATGTAAGTCTACCCAAAAATATGAGATTGTTCTCCTATGTGCGCAACTGATCATAGTAATGTCGATAGTTGAAGGTGATGAGTCTTATATGTGAAATTCTTGGATATTTTAGTTAAAATTATCCTTATATTAAATATTTTAAATAGCTTTCTTGAATTACTACATGAGACTCTACATGATTCCGTTGTTAAAGACTACAATAATGAATTTAGGGGTTGATATCTAGAGCCTTGACGATATACCTGTGCTTGTGTTGTGGTTTGATTCATGATCTAAATGTATTGATAATTGATGTTGATGAGATTGATACCCTTAAAGTCTTAAAAGGTCGAATTTAATCTAAAAAGAGATATTCCTAATTTCTTGAGTTGATAGATGACGAGATGAGTTGATGTTCCTTATCCAAAAGAGACTAGATGGTGAGAAATCTTGATGTTTGATGTTTATGAGCATGTCAACTATCGGGAGAAGTACCGAGCACCAAAATGGGTAAGAGTGAGTCCCACTCATACCCATAACTACATGGCCAGTGTAGGAGAGGATTGGACAGTGACAATGGATGTTCCTTAGTCCCAAAAGAGGACTTGATGTTATTTTGGATCCATAGATAGCCATGCCCTTTTAACCCGGCAAGGTGTTTCACGGATACTGCAACTACATCGCTTTATTTTATCATCACCGGCTCATAGGTGATGGCTGTAGGTCCGAGAAACTCCCAGATAGGTTCATCTTGATAGTATTCTGATGTTGATGCGATGGTATGATTTTTGATTAATGTTGATGTGATAGTATCCATTTCTTATTCTGAGATGAATGAGTATCTAATAAGTTGATGCCATTCCATTTTATGTTGTTTACTTTTAGCCAGTTTTACATATCATACATTCCACGTATTGACACCATTTGGCGCTGCATCGTTTCATGATGCAGATTCAGTATACAGAGGACTTCAGTGGACAAATCGTTGAGGTTCAGATATTCCTAGCTTCAGAGATTTGGTGAGTCCTCCCCTGCCTTAGGAGGATACTTCATTTTCATATGTTTTGTGTTTTTACTTTGAGTTGTGGTAGCCATGGACTATCATGGTACCTTCTTAGACTATAAAAATAGAGGCTTCATAGATATAGAATTGATGGTTTGATGTTGGGGTCTTTCCCCGTTCCTTTTAAACTGAGATCTTCATAAATTTCCTTTTACTATGAATGTTGATGTCTAGACTTGAGGCCTATGGCCCTCTTTCTTGATGTGGATGTGATGAGACAGAACTGCCTACTAGTTTGGATTTGTTTATTCATATGTCTTCCGCTAATCTTATGACTGAACGAAGGTGACGAGGCCAGGTGGTTCGCTCAGGGACTAGTAATAGTCTCTGACTGCTAGTAACACCTAGGGTACCCTCTCATGGCGTGACAAATTTGGTATCAGAGCACATAGTTCAAGTGTCCTAGGGAGTCTATGAAGCCGTGTCTAGTAGAGCTTTGTTTATAGGTGTATTGTGCACCACACTTTATAAGTAGAAGGCTATAGGAATTAGGAAGTGTTACCCTTCTTCTATGATCTAGCTTCGTGCGATAGAGTCTAATTCTATGAAAATCTTGTTCTAATTAATGCGTTACACATTTGCAGAATATGCCTCCAAAATGAACTGCTGCTCAGAGAGATGCCTCAGCCCAAACCGCTGAGAACCCCCAATCAGAAGTCCCTACTCAGACGGGGACAAGAAGATGGGGTCGACCTGCCAGGACTTCTGAGGTCTTACAGGCACCCCCTGCATAACCACAACCAACCCCCACCTCAGAGACAGAGTTTAGGGGAGCCATTACCATGCTTACTCAGCTGGTGGCCTCCCAGGGTAACAGTAGAGGTCCTTAGGCTCCTAGTTCAAGCTCATAGGAGTCCACGACTGCAACCAGGCTCAGAGACTTCTTACGGGTGAACCCTCCAGTATATACGAGGTCAAAGGTTGAGGAGGACCCGCAGAACTTCATCGACGAGATGTGAAAGGTCTTGAGGGTCGTGCATGCTAATGAGATAGACGGAGTTGAGCTTGCCTCCAACTAGTTGAAAGATTTGCAAATGTCTGGTACACCCAATGGGAGGACAATAGAGGTGAGGATGCTGAGCTTGTGGAGTGGGATGAGTTTGAGGATGCTTTCTTTGACCACTTCTTCCCCAAAAGTTGAGGGAGGCGAAGGTTGATGAGTTCATGAACTTAAAACAAGAGAGGGTGAGAATTAAGGAGTACAACCTCAAGTTCATTAAGCTGTAATATGCTGCGGAGATGGTCCAAGACATGAGGGCAAGGATGAGGAAGTTCGTGTCTGGTTTGGGCAGATTGTGAAGAAGGAATGCGAGGCAGCACTGTTGATCCCAGGTATGGATATTTCCAGGATTATGGTATATGCCCAGCAAATTGAGGAAGATAAAAAGAGAGATAGAGAAGAGCAGATGAGCAAGAAAGCAAAATCAGTAGGGCATGAGCCTAGCCAGCAGAGACAAAATAAGGGTGATAAATCCTACTTTCAGAAAAGGTCTTCTAATTATGCACCCTTTGGTGATAAATCCTACTTTTAGAAAAGGTATTCTAATTATGCACCCTTTGTAGCGAGTGCACCCGTCCAATAGAACCGATATGATAAGAAGTCTTATGGCCATCACAATATTAGGGCCTAGAGTTCTCAATCTCAAGCTAGTGTGACTAAAGGCACGAAGGGAAAGCCACCCTGTGGCAATGAAATGACCCCAAAAAGTGCCCGAAAACGTGCCTCAGAATGCTCAAAATTTTAAATTCCATATATCTCTAAATCCGTTTGCTATTTCGAAAATCCAACTTCATATTCTTGTTCAAGGGTCCAAATTAGGTGAAAAAGGGTGTAACCCCGATTTAAGAACGAAAGATTAACAATTATGAAATTCTAAAATGTGATTTCTAGAGGGGTTTTCGCGACCCCCTCGCGACGGCCCCCTGCATATTTTGGGGACTGTCTTTTTAGTTCGGTCCAAGACTTCTAAGTCTTGGGCCTAAGTGTTCTCAAACATATTTTTACCTATACTTTGCCAAATTTCACCCTTATATCGTCCTAAACATTTCCCAATACACTCAAACACTTAGCTATATTTTCAATCCCAAACACAAGTCTCAACCCTCATCCTAAGCTAAGGTTTTCCTTCAAGGTTATTCTTCAAACTTCAAGTATCTATCTCCAATCTTCACCAAGATCATCTTAAAGCTAAGGTATATGGGTTTCTTTCATGGGTTCATTTAACCCATGATACCTAAGCCTCCTTTTACTCAAATTGCATGATTTAAAGTTGATTTACAAATGGGTCTTACCTATTATGAAATTCACTGCACTATGTTAAAGTGATGAGAAATTGTGACTGTTTTGCTATGTTTTGAGCTATAAATCTTTGATTTATTGTAAGATTTGATGAGGGGTTTTGATTTATATTACTTGAGGGTGTTGCAAGGTGTTGATTGATGGTACCCTTAGGTACCAAGGTAGTTTGTGTGTGCCTTGTGTTGATGGTTTGAGGGAGAAGATTCTTGATGAGGCCCACAATTCTTCTTATTCTATCCACCCCGGTTCCACCAAAATGTATAAAGACTTGAGGGATGTGTATTGGTGGGGAGGCATGAAGAGGGATATAGCCAAATTTGTTTTCGGTTGCCATAGTTGTCAACAAGTCAAAGCTGAACATCAAAGGTTGGGCGGCCTAACCTAAGAGATAGAGATTCCCACTTGGAAGTGGGAGGTGATTAATATGGATTTTATGGTTGGGTTGCCTAAGACTAGAAAAGGTTTTGATGAATCAACTCACTTTCTACCGACTAAGACCACATATAGCACTGAAGAGTATGTAAGGTTGTACATCCATGAGATAGTAAGGTTGCATGGGGTTTCTTTATCCATCATATCGGATCGTGGTTCACAATTCACTTCACACTTTTGGAGGTCTTTTTAAAGGGGTCTTGGTACAAAGGTTCACCTTAGTACGACCAGGCCAAGCCAAGAGGACAATTCAAACCCTTGAAGATATGCTTAGGGCATGTGTTTTAGAGTTGATGGGTAGTTGGGATGAACATCTTCCTTTGATTGAGTTTGCCTATAATAATAGCTATCACTCTTGTATTAGTATGACTCCTTTTGAGGCTCTTTATCTGATGCGTTGTAGATCACCGGTTGGTTGGTAGGTTGGAGAGGTTACTTTATTGGGACCGGATCTGGTTATGGAGGCTTTTGAGAAGGTTAAGATAATTAGGAAAAGGTTAAATATGGCCCAAAGTCGTCAAAAATCTTATGCCGATATGAGAAGGAGAGACCTTGAATTCCAAGTGGGTGATTGGGGTTTATTTGAAGGTTTCTCCAATTAAAGGTTTGATCCATTTTGGTAAAAAAGGGAAGTTGAGTCCAAGATATTGTAGTCCTTACGAGGTCTTGAAGAGGGTTGGCAAGGTAGCTTATGAGTTGAAATTGCCTAGTGAAATGAATTTGGTTCATGCGATGTTTCCTTCCTCTATGTTGAGAAAATGTGTTGGTGATCCTAATGCTATTGTGACTCTTGATGTTGTGGGTGTTGTTGAGGTTAACTTGAGTTATTAGGAGGTTTCGGTTCAAGTTTTAGGTAGGCAAGTAAAGAGATTGAGGAACAAGGAGGTGACATCCGTTAAGGTCCTTTGGAGGAACCAACAAATCGAAAGTGCTACTTGGGAGGCCGAAGTGGACATGCAAAAGCGGTATCCTTATCTTCTCCACTCCACTCAAGCCTAAGGTACTAATTCTAAGTCCACTATGTGATTTCAAGTCTTGTGTTTCAGCCCCCAATGTCATTTATATGCATTCATGTTTAAGTTGGCAAGTTTTGATGATTTTACACTTAGGTTGAGATTTTGAAAAAGGTGTTTTAAATGTAATGTAGCATTTTAATTGGAGATGGTTTGTTATGATCATTTATGTCCTATACATCTCTTTTACATCCATGGATGAATGTTCTCATTGGGGAGATACTGAAACGACCCCAAAAAGTGCCCGAAGACGTGTCTCGGAATGCCCAAAATTTTAAATTCCATATATCTAAAAATCCGTTTGCTATTTCAAAAATTCAACTTCATATTCTTGTTCAGGGGGTCCAAATTAGGTGGAAAATGGTCTAATCACAATTTAAGAGTAAAACATTAGCAATTATGAAATTCCAAAGTGTGATTTCCAGATGGGTTTTCGCGACCCCCTCACGATGCGCCCCTGTATATTTTGGGGGCTGTCTTTTTATTTCAGTCCAAGACTTCTAAGACTTTGGCCTAAGTGTTCCCAAATGTGTTTTAACCTATACTTTGCGAAATTTCACCCATATATCATCCTAAACATTCCCCAATGCTCACTCAAACAATTAGTCATATTTTCACTCCCCAAACACAAGTCTCAAACCCTCATCCTAAGCTAAGGTTTTCCTTCAAGGTTCTTCTTCAAGCTTCAAGTCTCCATTTCCAATCTTCACCAAGATCATCTCTAAGATAAGGTATGTGAGTTTCTTTCATGGGTTCCTTTCACCCATGATACCCAAGCCTCCTTTTACTCAAATTGCATGATTTAAGTTGATTTACAAATGGGTCTTGCCTATTATGAAACTCACTGCACACTACGTTAAAGCTATGAGAAATTGTGACTGTTTTACTTTGTTTTGAGCTATGAATCTTTGATCTGTTGTAAGATTTTATGAGGGGTTTTGATGTATATTGCATGAGGGTGTTGCAAGGTGTTGATTGATGGTTTTACAATGGATTTTCTTGCACGATTTGACCTTTATATTTTATGGTTTATTACTAGCATTACACACCCTCTAAGTGTTTGATAAAATGTCCGGATATGGTTTCTTGAGGAGTCGAAGGTCCAAAGCATGAGATATGATATGAATTATTATATGATGATAAAATGCGCTTATGTACATGATAAATTCTATATAAAGTGTTGCATTAGACCATGGCCAATTCGGGGGGACTAAGAACCTGGATAACCTAGATGGGGGTTTGTACTCATCAATCTAGGGAACGGTTTGTACTTCTCCACCTGGTGATGGGGCGGAATCATCACTAACCTAGATAGGGGTTTGTACTCATCAACCTAGGGAAGGGTTTGTACTTCTCCACAATGGTGATAAGGCGGCATTATCACCAACCTAGATGGGGATTTGTACTCATCCACCTAAGTGATGAAGCGGCATCATCACTAACCTATCAAAGGGTTGTACATTTAGAAATCTAGCTTGTTCTCTTTTACACATATGATATCCTATATGAGCATGAGTTACTTATGCATTGATCATACATGTCATATTGTTATATTATGCATATTGCCTATGGTTATGCATTTTAATTATGATGCCTATCTCTTGTTTTATTGCATCCCACATACTAAGTACATTCAAATGTACTAACGCATATTCTATGCCTACATGATGTCACCATGTACGTACCGAAGTCCAAGTTGATCATCCTTCTCCACGTGGCTAGTCGGTGCTATTCAAGCTAGTTGGTGAGTACTCCATTTCGGGGACCTTAGTCTATGTTTCTCCTATTATGTATTGACACACTCTTCTTTATTGTATATTCGACTATGAGGGTGAGCCTGATTACTTTTCTTGGCCCCCGCTCTTACCTATGTATTAGAGGTACTTGTTGGACATGTTATATATCCATGATATGCGTTTGACTCTTGTCTGTTGACTATGATGATATGGAAGTGTTCTCCCTTAGCCCCAATTTCCCTATTTTTTATCTTTTGATGCTTGACTTATTGCTTCCGCGATCAAGGATGTGTAATGATGCTCTAAGAGGCTTGCTTGGGGTCCCTTTGGGTTCCCCTTGTGCCCTGTCACGTCTAGGCCCTAGGCTTAGGTCGTGACAAGCTTGGTATCAAAGCACTAGATTGATAGATCCCTAGATTCTAACACACCACGTCGATTAGAGTCTCATTCATGGTTGTGAAGTGCGCCATGACTATAAATAGGAGGCTACGAGATATTTTACAAAATGTTTCCCTTCTTTATGTTCTAAGTCGTGCTATAGAGTTGTGGTAAGTTTTCCCCCTAACGATTGTTCTTTTCTATGCTAGATAATGCCAAATACTTGAGGACGAAGGGCCCAAACTCCCGAGGAGCAATCTAACAATGGTGAGCTCCAGGATGCTCTCACTATGCTTTCCCAAATAGTGGCCAACCAAGTCAATCAAGGGGCCTAAGCCCCTCATGCTATTACCCTGGGAGCTAGGGTAAGAGACTTCATGAGGATGAATCTTCCAATTTTCTATGGGTCAAGGGTAGATGAAGATCCACAAGAGTTCATTGATGATGTCTACAAATTCGTGAATATCATGGGTGTTGGGCCAAATCTAAAGGCGAAGTTGGTGGCGTACCAGCTCAAAGGGGTCTCAAATATAGTATGATCAATGGAAGGGTGAAAAGGGGCTTGGTAATGCGGTGCTTTGGGAGGAGTTTAAATTGGCTTTCCTTAATCGATTTTTCTGTCTTGAGCTTAAGGAAGCTAAGTTGGTGGAGTTTATGAACTTGAAACAAGGTGCTATGAGTGTGAAGGAGTATTCCCTCAAGTTTTATCAACTTTCAAAGTATGGTCCTCATTTAGTGGTCGATCCTAGATCTTGGATGAACAAGTTTGTGATGGGGGTCTCCGACTTGATACGTGAAGAATGTTGGTCCACCATGTCAATTAGTGACATGGACTTGTCTCGGTTGATGAACTATGCTGAGCAAATGGAGGAGGAGAAATTGAGGAAGAGAAGGGGGCATGAGGCCAAGAGGGCCCGTCTTGGGGGTAATTTCCAAAAGGGTTGCCGGTTCCATCAAGGCCAAGGGTCTCACCATGCTACTAATAAAGATTTTACCAATGACGTCCCTAGGCCTCAAGGTTTTGGTGTTGTGGCTCCAATTGATGTGTGTCCTATATATGGTAAGGGTCATAAAGGCCCATGTTTGAAAGATTCTAATGCATGCTTTGGTTGTGGGTAGCTTAGGCATAAGAAGGTAGAATGTCCAAAAAATCGTGGCAAGGTTCAAGGTGCTAATGTGGTCCCATTGGGGAGAGGTGGTCCCCAAGGCACAACTAGTTTTATGCTCTATCTGGGAGGCAAGGGGTTGGTGAGGTCCCCGATGTTGTTACTGGTATGTTGAAAATCTTTGAATTTGATGTGTATGCTTTGATTGATCCGGGCGCCACTCTTTCCTTTGTTACCCCTTTTGTTGCTAAAATGTTCCATGTTGTCTCTGAGTTGTTGCATGAGTCATATGAAGTGCCTACTCCTATTGGTGCCTCTATTTTTGCTAGGAAAGTTTATAGAAATTGTCCTATTTGCATTTTGCGTAAGTCGTTGCCTTGTGATCTTGTTGAATTAGACATGATTGATTTTGATGTCATTCTTAGGATGGATTGGTTGCATGCCTACTATGCTTCTATTGATTGTAGAACCCGTAGGGTCAAGTTTTAATTTCCTAATGAACCCGTCCTTGAGTGGGAAAGTCAAGATGTGGTGTCAAGGGTAGATTTATTTCTTGCATTAAAGCCCGTAAGTTGATCTCTAAGAGGTGTCTTTACCAACTTATGAGGGTTAAAGATGTGGAGTCCAAAGTCCCTTCCACAGAGTCAATTCTAGTTTTAAATAAGTTTCTTGGTGTCTTCCCAAATGACCTTCCCGGTATCCCTCTCGAAAGGGAGATAGCATTTGGTATAAGCCTCCTCCCCGATACTCAGCCTATCTCCATTCCCCCTTATCATATGGACCCCGCAGAGTTGAAGGAGTTAAAAGAGAAATTGAAAGATTTTTTGGAGAAGGGATTTATTAGACTTAGTCAATCACCTTGGGGTTCCCCGGTGTTGTTTGTGAAAAAAAAGGATGGGTCACTTAGGATGTGTATTGACTACCGACAATTCAATAGGGTCACTATAAAGAATAGATATCCTCTTTCAAGGATTGATGATTTTTTTTTTACCAATTGCAAGGGGATAGCTTCTTCTCTAAGATTGATCTTCGGTCCGGGTATCATCAAGTAAGGGTGAGGGAGTGTGATATTGCCAAGACGGGCTTTCGGACTAGATATGGGCATTATGAATTTGTTGTGATGTCGTTTGGGTTGACCAATACACTGGCTATCTTCATGGACCTAATGAATAGGGTCTTCAAACCTTACCTTGATTCCTTTGTTGTGGTCTTCATTGATGATATCTTGATGTATTCACATAGTAGGGAGGAGCATATGGGTCATTTGAGGGTTGTGTTGCAAAGGTTGAGGGAGGAGAGATTGTATGCTAATTATGTGACAAGTGTGGATTTTGGTATAAGGCGGTTGCATTTTTGGGTCATATGGTATTGGGGGTATGGCATAAAAGTGGATCCTAAGAAAATCGATATGATTAGGAATTGGCCTAGACCATTGACCCCGTTGGATATTAGGAGCTTCTTGGGCCTTGCGGGTTACTATAGAAGATTTGTGAATGGGTTCTCCTCCATTGCTTCCCCTATGACCAAATTGACTAAAAGAAGGTTAAGTTTGTGTGGATCAATGAATGTGAGATGAGCTTCCAAACATTGAAGGATAGGCTTGTGTCCGCTCCTATATTTTCACTACCGGATAGGCTTGAGGGTTTTGTTGTGTATTGTGATGCATCTAGAGTTGGTGTGGGTTGTGTGCTAATGCAAAATGGTAAGGTCGTAGCCTATGCTTCAAGGCAACTCAAAGTGCATAAGAGGAATTACCCTACTTGAATTGGCCGTTGTTGTGTTTGCATTAAAGATTTGGCATAATTATTTTTATGGGGTGCATGTTGTGTCTTCACCAATCATAAGAGCCTTCAATATTTCTTCACTCAAAAAGATCTCCACTTAAGACAAAGAAGGTGGCTAGAACTTCTTAAAGACTACGACATGAGTGTGCGCTATCATTCGGGTAAGGCAAATGTGGTGGCAGATGGCTCGAGTAGGGTGTCTATGGGTAGCTTAGCCCATGTTGATGGTGGTAGGGAGATGGCTAGAGAGGTGCATCAATTGGCTAGATTAGGGGTTACGTTGGAGGAGGTTGGTGATGATGGTGTGGTTGTTGCTGATGGGTCTAAGTCATCATTGGTGGATGAGGTGATAGCAAAACAGGATCTTGACTTCTCCTTGCTTGAATTGAAGGCCTTGGTGAAAGAGGGCAAAGTAGAGGTTTTCTGCCAAGGGGGAGATGGTACCCTTAGGTACCAAGGTAGGTTGTGTGTGCCTTGTACTGATAGTTTGAGGGAGAAGATTCTTGATGAACCCCACAATTCTTCTTATTCTATCCACCCTGGTTCCACCAAAATCTATAGAGACTTGAGGCATGTATATTGGTGGGGAGGCATGAAGAGGGACATTGCCAAATTCAATTCTGGTTGCCATAGTTGTCAACAAGTCAAAGTCGAACATCAAAAGCCGGGGACCTAACCTAAGACGGAGAGATTCCCACTTGGAAATGGGAGGTGATTAATATGGATTTTATGGTTTTTTTTTCCAAGACAATAAAAGGTTTTGATTCCATTTGGGTGGTGGTTGATAGGATGATGAACTCAACTCACTTTCTACCGGTTAAGACCACAGATGTCACACCCCTAGCCTCGTTAGGGTGGACTGGCACCCGTTGCCGATAAGGCCTGGGAGAACCAACCTGTACTATACGTTTACTATGCTTGTCA
>JAPFFP010043386.1:0-13289 GCA_026153255.1 Solanum medicagineum | reverse complement strand
ATTATGTACTCTCTTTTATATAGTGGATTGCTCATCTCCTCTTGTGGATGTAGGTCGATCGACCGAACCACGTTAAATTATTGTCTCTTAGTGTTTCTCGTTCATCTTCATACTCATGGTCTTTCGAGGTTGCTTTGTTAGCTTCCATATAAACACTTGATTCATATCGATCCTAACACTTTTGTTACCAACTTGTTCAATGGATTCCATAAGTCATTCAACCCATCCAATGGTTTAATACTTTTGTTTTTCTTTGAGGACTCAGCAGCGTAACCAACACTACTCTTAACTTTCAAGAAGAGATCACAAGAGTTAGTATTTACCCACTAACGGAATTCAAAGTATTTTGAAAACGAATAAGTTAAGGAATTCAACATATACATAAAAAGGACTTATATATAGTTGTCAGTTGACTTTCACTTTTGACAATTCATCAAATTATACAAGGCCAAAGAGCATATTCCAAAGTTCATCAGGAGCTTACTAATTAATCTTGATGATAATGAAGATCATGAGTACGTGGACGATGATGATGAAGAAAATGATGAGGAGTATATGACTTCCACAAAATTTAAAGAACCCAAAGCTAGCAATCAAAATGTTGTTCAAAAATCAGTTGGTTTTCATGCTATAGAAGCACCATCAGTTAGTAAAAGTGATAATACAGACAAAAGAAAAGGGAGAAAAGGACAATGTGGAAGAAAGAAAAAAGAAACAAAGAATCCTGCTTCTGCTCCTGCTCCTGCTGGCAGTGTTTGTGGTGGGGAAAATATATTAATTTGGCAAAAGTTGGAGTTACTACTGAGGCAGTAGGAGGTACAACTAGTGGTAGTATTCGAGTACTAAATGAAAGAGACCATCCTATTTGGTCAAATTTACTTGCATGTGATAAGCAGTGACTTTAATTCTATCCCTTATATTTGTTTGTTAGGTAATATTTTTTTTGGCTCCCAGGAAAGAGCCTCTCTACCTCTATGAGGTAGTGGTAAGTTTTGCGTACATTCTCCCCTCCCCAGACCCCACTTCTGAGATTCCACTGGGTATGTCGTTGGATAATTTTTGGTTTGCTCTCTTTTTTAAGGTATTTTGATGTACTAATTTTATCGCACGTGCATTGCACGTGTATGATGACTCAAAACTGCATATTGTTATTAAATAACACTATTATTTAAGCATAGTTTTAAACCACTACTTTTTACATGAAAGAATATAGTGGACTCTTCTGTATGTCCGTTTGAAAATTAATATGATTGTAAAGTAGAGAAATAATTTAAGATAAGTTTTGAATAACTAATTTTTTCCAAAAAATATAGCATCTCGTTATGTTCTACCCTCTCTAGACCCTACTTTCAAAATTTCACTGGGCATATTATTGTTGCAGCATAATAATACATCTTGTTCTTTGTATTGTCAAACGCTATGAAGAATCTTAAACAGTCCTTTTTTAAAGTCCTAGCTGCTTCACATGTAGGTAAACTTATAAAGTTGCTTAACATTAGTTGAGTTATATTCTGCCGCATATGATGCTTGAAACAACCAGCCAAATTTATGAAAAATTCTAAAATCCATGAAAAGCTATTCCTTATCATATAAGTGATCCTCTTGCAGAGTATTAGCATCCAGGGGCTCTTCATATCCCCAGTACTCATGTAGTACTATCCTTGACATCATTTTTAACTGCAACTCTCTAGTGAGGTGTCTTTTGAATAGAAATAATCAACTCTATATTTCATCATATTGATGCTATCGCCTGACAATTTATTGACCCTGGTGTCCCTCATTATCTTTTTTGCTACAGTAGCTTCACTCCACCTACCAAGAGTAACATATATAGGACACATTGGGATAATTCCCAATAATATGTGGTTCGACTTTAGTTTGATATACAAACACGATAGTAACACATTAAGGGACACTACGACATTCAAAGAAGCTATGTATCCATTCATGATGGGTTTAGTGTATGTAGTAACTTCATGTGGTATAACAGCTTATGAAACCAATATAGTATTTTCTTTCTTTTAGACAACCTTTCTCCATTTAAAGGAGCATCAATACTCACTAATGATTCCTATTCCGACCACAACCAACATCTTCTTAAGCCTATATAGCAAATAATAATAGAAATCATCATGTTCATAAATATAAAACTTTCTCAAGACCTCATCATCTTTCACATGTACTGCGTAAATATTCACACTAAGCAACAAAATAAGTAAAGCAAACGCAACAAAAAAAGTCTGAATTAAATGGTTTTGAACATTCATACTCAATTCTATTATTAAATAGAGAAATATTAAAATGAAATGTAATATATTTGATTGGACATATATGAACTAAGCATTGTTGAGTAGAGTAAACCATTTTAAGAGCTTCTCAAAGTGTAACAGTCTAATTTATACTTTATTACTTTCGGCTTAGTTTTGTAGTTTTGAGTTAAAAACAAGAGCATAATCTTATCCTAATACTACATAAGTTCTTAAAAGCACTCAAAATATGCCAACCAAAATAAGTTCCAATTTGTGAATATTTCTACATCACATAGACATTGTTTGTAACACCCTACATCTTACAATACCAGTACAATGCAAATTAAACATGATATGGCTTTGTTAAATTAGTGCCAATTTTTAAAAGTGTTTGAATCTCGAATTAGAGGGCGATATGTATGTCTAACGATGAAGAGGATCGAGTGTAAATAAGTTTTAAGTCAACTTGAGGAGATCACGACCTTGAACAAGGTGAAGAAGTGAGGTACTTGTAGGACTTAGGAGGCTTGCAGGTGAGTCACCTACTTGCTTAGCTTAAATTTGCTAGCTAAACGGAGACGAGGCCCGCCGTCAAATTTGTCCACGTCCGATAATTAATGAAGTCCGTGTTAAGAGTGTAACTTTAGCTTGTGTTTTATCATCATAAATGGAAAATACTTACAGCCCAAGATGAATAATAAAAGGGCCGAAGTACATCTCAACCAACTTGAGTAATTGGGCCCAAACTAAGTGAAGAGGAATTAAAAAAATGGGCAGCCAAGGCCCATCAACTTTGAGACCCATTTAGGCCCAAGTGAGAGGGCCAAGCTGCTGCATCACAAGCTTACTAATATGTGGTAATATGTGGTCAAAAACTCAAGAGAAGTTTGGCTAAAGAGAGCCTTTAAAAGGGCACAAAAACAACCCCTTAAGTCATTTCACTTTGGAACAAACTTTCAGCTTCCTAAAGACTCTTTTTTTCTCTTTACTTCATTTCACAAGGCACCCAATACAACCCTCTAGTGTTCTTGAAGGAAACCTGATTCTTAAAGGCTAAGGTAAGTGGAAATATTCATGTATTTGTTATACTTATCCATGACAAACAAGAAATATATGGTAATTATGCTTGCTGAAATTGTTGGACAACATGTGTTCCAAAAGTTGTTGTAGATTTTTTCTTGTTTATTTGGAAGTTTTTCTCTTTTTTGTTGGATTGATTGTGTAGGGAAGCTACTATTCTTAATGAGTATTGGTTCTATAATGATGTATAAAAGTTGTTGCACCACTTTTACAGTCTGCAAAAGTGAGTTCTTATAGGATATCGCAATTGTGTTCTTAATACGAACTTGTGGGCTGATGGATGGAAGGCTAATGCCTCACATCCTTCATGAATAATTTGGTACTTTTCTAAGACTTTTTTAAGGCTATTTTTATGTATAGATGTGTTAAGGACAGTTTGGTTAAAGTTGAAACAGGTTTGGGATTATCGACGTCGAAATGTAGCGAAGGGATGTAACGTTATGCCGCCTAGTTGTATGTTGCGTAAAATTGTTAAGTGTTGTGCCTTATGGGCTGTTGTAGGACTGTTATGGCACTAAAACAGGTTGCACATGATATGTATATGAGAATGTGTATTAGAAAGTATGATTAGGGGCAGAAAGGTTGAAAGAATATGCTCGGGTTTATAATTATTCTCTTGTTGTCCGTGTGTATTTTTTTTATGAGATAGGGCTGCCAAGATATGTTTATTGGCTGCTAATGCTAGTTGTATCACCTATTATGTTGTAGATAAATATTTTGAGGAAGGGAAGGTTATCTCGAGGTAATAGCGAGGTCGTACAGCGAGGTATGTAACGCTGCTTGATTTTGCATTATTTGGCATGAAACATAGATCCCTCCTTGGAACATAAAGGCACTTACCAACTTCGACTCAATTATTAACCATGTCTCAACTCTTTCACATGTTGCAAATCTGCAACTTGGATACCAAGATGCACGAGTTCGTTCTACAAAATAAAGTTCATGTGTTGTTCTACTTCCTATGGATTTCATTATTTGTGTAACCTACTCCTTTCATTATGGTGTTGTCTTTTGTGATTATTTACATGTCATATGTTATACCTACAGCCTCCAATTCCAATATTATGACCACCCAAAAGAATCATTCCAAAAGTAATTGAAAGATAAAATATATTTCTTATTGATGGGTGGTAACCCGAGGGGTGGAAGAATCACCTAGCCAGGGTCGATCCTATCACGGGGGGTAGCCTAAGGGGTGAAAGGAAAATCCTAGCCAGGGACGATCCCGATATAGTCTACCATAGATCAACTGGTCATTTATATTACTTGTTGTGCACAGATTATATAGTAAAGGTAAAGTAATAAAAAGAACATAAAGTACATGATCCCACCGTATAACTAAGGGCGACTCTTATCAATACCAGTGCATAGTTTTATTTAAGTTGTTACTTCATATATAGTTTTTCCTGTCTTACATATTTATTTTATGGGGGACCTGCATTTCATGCTGCAGATACAGGTATCAGTAGATCTCCCCAGTAGGAGTACATGATATCCGACTGTTGTTACCAAGCTCCAGGTTGCTTCAGAGTTTTGTGTGTCTTGAGCTTATATTTTTGTATTGTATAGTTAGTTGAGGCGGGGCCTGTCCTGACCCTTATCAGATACTTTTCCTTATTTAGAGGCTTTGTAAACTATGTAAATTAAAGTGTGGTTATGTCTCATATTTTAAACACCATGGCCCCAACGGCCTAGCCATATGCATTTCCTTTTGGCTTGTTATTACTGTTTACTTTCTTAAAGGCATGTTGAATATAGAAATCTCTTATATTATGTATAGAAAGTGTATAGATACAGGTTAGTTCTCCCGGGCCTTATCGGTAACGGGTGCCAGTCCGCCTTAATGGGATTTTGGGCGTGACATTGTTGTTAGATAAACTATTATTGAAATTGTCAAACCTATGATAGTACTCATAATGGAAGGCTTTTACCCCACTTACTGCAAATTGATCATATGCTACATTTTAAAATGTCATTCTACCATTTTTTACCTTTTCATATACATCATGTCTGATTACCATCAAATAGAGTGTGTTTTTGTTAAGCTCTTGTACTTCTCAGATGATAAGTGAAAACATGGTTAAATGATAAACAAAATACATATTAGTTCATTAACTGCGGAAGAGGATTAGGCATACTTGTATAATAAAGATAGAAAATAGATGAGTTATGGAATAGTGCCACAGATGAGTATCGATTGTTTAACAATTGTTCAACATGTCCATCTATACACTATTTGACCTTAGAAGGTGATTGCTTACAAGTCGTTTGCGGGAAGAGTAGTTTCACCAACTCAGGAGCAATTTCATAAGTTTGTTTTGTGGGTTGAAGAAATCTTTTTGTTGCAAATGAGGAACAAAAGTAGGGTGAAACAACATTTACAGAGCAAGACAGTATGGACAATCTGCCAGTGGTTGCACTTCCTCTTCCTGTCATATGCAGGGCAACACAAATATTAGCGAAAAAAATAGCCTCTCTTAACCATTTGCCGACGATCCAAACTTACATCCACGTTGCACCTTTCCCTTCCTACAAACTTGCAGACTGAAAAATGGTCCAAACTTGTATGTGCACGAGAGGATACATAAGTAGGATTTCTAGAATACGACCATTGTCAACAAGAGTAGGATGCAAGTTTGGACCTTTCCCTTCCTACACAATATAGAGTTCAACGAACTCTTGCCGACGTCACTGCATGAGAAGACAGAACAAGTTATCTATTGTTATCTATTACAAAATAGAAGCATCTGAAGAAGTAGGATAAAACCGATAAAGTATATACAGAAACATGGGATGATTTCGGGGAGGGGATTTGCGGTTCCTTAGTATTAATAGGAAAAGGTCATAGCTATTGGTAGAGGACGCTATTGATCAGTAAAGAGGGATGGAAATGGCGGCTGATGGGTAGAGTTGCGTTTAAACTGAAGGGTAGTATTTTTTTTAAAGTGAGAGGTATTTACGTAATTTCACTTTTAAGTTTTTAGAGTTGGTGTTTTTAAGGTAGTATAGATTATTTATTTTTTAACATTTTCAAAATCTTGAATAGTTTATTATTTGTACTTGTGTTTCTCGATCTTGAATTTCGTTAAGTTTTTTGTTACATTATTTCCAATGTGTTTCATAAATATCATGAAGCATAAGGTTAAGCAGATGGTTTTTTTATCTTCGTGGTCACTTGAGGTAAAGTTGCCTACATTATAACTCCACTTTTTATATTGATGTGATGTACACGAGCAATGCACTACCCTAAACTATTAATATATTATTATTATTATTATTATTATTATTATTATTATTATTATTATCATCATCATCATCATCTTCTAAGAACATAGTAACCAAGGCTCTTTTTTAGGTCCAATTATTACACCAAATGCTGCAATTTCCTCGTTGACTCTCCAAATGATGGTAAGTCCGTAGTACACATATATAGGGTAGATAGTAAGCCTATACATATATATGTAGATCATGCTCATTCTCGACCTACTAATTCATCTGGATGTTAGATAATAAGCCGATATGATTGGACAAATGTATCGTTGTCCAAAAGGAATCAATTGACAAGTATAGATTGCTCCTTTTATATGTATATATTGAATTCTTTAACTTTTTCTTGTTCAAAATACTTTGAATTCCCTTAGTGAATACAAAGTGTACTAACTCTTGTCATCTCTTAGAAGGTTAAGAGTAGTGTTGGATATGCTATTGAGTCCTCAAAGAAAAATAATAGTATTGAACCATTGGATGAGAGAATTTACATCTCAAGCTTTTGATGACTATTGCCTATCAATTGGGATAAGAATTGAACATCTCATTGCTCATGTTCATACTCAAAATGGCCTCGCAGAGTCATTTTTTAAGCTCCTACAATTGGTAGCAACACCACTACTTATGAAGACGAAATTGCCACTACTGTTTGGGGTCACAATATCTTATATGCAGCAGTACTTGTTCATCTCAGACCGACTAATTATAATAAATACTCTCTATGATAATTTGTATTTGGTCACTTGCCCAATATCACTCATCTACCAGTCTTTAGTTGTGTGGTATACATGCCTGTAGCACCGCCACAACGTACTAAGATGGGCCCTCAATGAATGTTAGGAAAATATGTTGGGTTTGATTCACCTTTCATCAATTCGCTACCTTGAACCATTAAGCGAAGACTTATTCACTCCTCGATTTGAAGATTGTCGATTTGATTAAATGACTTTCCTGCAATTAGGACGAGAGAAGGACCCCAAAAGGGAAATTGCATGGAAGGTTTCATCACTATCTTATTTTGATTTACGTACCCGTAAATGTGAGCAGGAGGTCTAGAAGATCATCCACTTAAAGAAGTTAGCAAATCAAATGTCAGATGTATTTATTGCTTTGAAACGGATAACTAAATCACATATCCCTGCAGTGAATGTACCTATTTGGATTAATCTCCCTTGGACCATTTACTAGTATTATAGCTTTTGAATCCCAAACACATTTTTGAAATGGAAAACATAAAGTGAATTTTTATAGTCTAGTCACTATGCCACTTGGTGAGAGTTTAAGGGGTACAATAATAACAAAATAAGGAGTTCATATTAATCTCTTTGAGGTTCATTCAACTGGGGAGAACAAAAGGATAAGGTTAATGTGTTCTTAATAACTATATTTCTCTTTAATGAGTTTTTAATGATTGTCCAAATGGAAGCATAGATCTAAAATATCACTTAGCTTGCAACAATCCCTACAAATTTACATCATCAATAGCTCAAGCAAGGCTATGTGATATCACAACAGAGGAAAGGAGTGATACTTATCATATTAACAAGAGGGTGAATCCTTAGCTCTTGATGGACGTAGATCTAGATTTCTTCACAACACCTCCTGACAAAAACAATGGTTTATTAGCCTTTTAAGAATTTCAATTTTGATAGTGGTATTAGTCTCTTTTATGAGATTCAACCCATTAAAAGATAGATCTAATGAAGGGAACTTCACCTGAGAGAGTTAACTCGAATGATGAAAAGCATCGAATTCTAAAGACTAGAAGTTAGTCTTTGCTGCTATGCTTAGATAGTTTCTTCATGGTAGCTGTATGCTCTCCCTTATCTCCATCGGCATCTCCGATGTTGTAACTGTTGGAGCTTTCACAAGATTCTTGTATCACTTCGACTACTATTTTAGGATTTGTTTTTGTTTCCTATTTGATTTTTCATTTCTCTTTTCTGCCTTTTACTGAACTTTGTTAAATTGTCTCAATATAAAAAGTCGACAAAGGAATTCATTGCAGTTAAAGTCTTTAACGAATAAGATAAAATATGTCTTTTCACCTCTTCAAAATACAACTCAAAGTAAATCATAACCTACTTCATAACACTCATTCTAATCACGGATTCAATAATTTCTTCAAGACTAACTACTCCGTCACTTGTTTTGTGAATCAAATAATTAGAAACACCTCTTTCACCTTATTTTACAGTTATTCCTTAACTTAAAACATTATAAAAGAACTCTTAGTTTATGGTGTTCTTGTTTATATCTTCTAAGGTATCAAGATCATTGTATAACTTTTTATATTAACATATTTAAATTCTCTTCTATCAGAATATAGTTGACTTGATTAACGAACTACTCATCTTCCTCCTCCTCCTACAACAATAAACTAGTGAAATCTCATAAAGTAGGGCTTGGGGAGGGTAGTGCCTACGCAAACCTTACTACTATCTTATGAAGATAGAGAGGTTGTTTTCGATAGTCCCTCAGCTCAAATGTATCCGCCCCATGTAAAAGAAGAAAAACAACATATCGAATAATCGCTAAAATGAAGAGTAATGTCAATTCTACAACCAAACAAAAGTATCAAAATAATAAAATAATAACTACACTAGCATAATAGCACAACTAATCATATGATAAATCTTAAAACATCACAAGGCAAGACATTTTTATCCCTGCTAACCTTTTACCCTAAGCTAAGTCGATGCTTTTTTTTATGACTTCCATAATGAGTTCTTGGAACTGAGAAGTACCTTCAAGACATTTCAACATATTTTTATTACTTTCGATTTGTTACAACTTTGACAGGCAGAAAATAAATAATCTTTATTATCTCCCATAGATTCAACCAGCAAATGAGCAACATTTGACGACCTAGTTACTGCATGAAGCTTCACATAAACATTTTTATGGATTTCTTGAATTGCTGGACTATTTGGTTTCCACTAACACCAGAAAAGCACAAACAAGAACCCATGAAAGATTTTGAACTTTGTGGAAACTAATCCTAATGAGGAATTATAAGGCACGGGTATTGATATAACTCATGGGAACTTACAATTAGATCGATTGAATTAATGTTATTAACCTTTCTAAATATAACCATACTATTGCTCCATCTAAATGTAATAAGTACATATACCTTTTCTAATCATGCTTACTGAATCTCCGTTTTCTTATGTGAAAAAAAAAATACGGATACATTTCATTAATTAGCCAAATGTAAAGAACTCTGAAACTTATGAACAATTTTCCCATTCGAAGGAAAAGAAAAAAATGAACTTTGACTAGATTGTGGAATGTTCAGGAAGCTAAAAATAAAATCAAATTGATTTAGAAGTTGAAATTAACAGTCTCAGTGTAAGAACAAGATAAGGACACTCATTCCAAACACAAAACAAATCCTTTCTCCTTGAGCCAAACTAGTTAGGATTGGCTATATGAATTCTCTTTATTAATTTTTTTATCCAAATATAATGTAAATTCAAATAAACTTTAAAGATGTATTAATTAGATATTCATATATAATTTTTTTTAAAGTCTTCTATCAACATAATAAGACATGAATTTAGCAAGATAACTAAGTCTCTCTAATTTCAAAGCCCTATTTAATCAATACAGATTAAAAAGGAAATAGAAAGAGTTATAAATACATGATCACAGGCATACGTACAGACATACATAGTCCTACTGAAACCATGAATAAAAAATGCAGAAGCATTTGATTAAAATGGTATACTTGCAAAAGGAAGCAATGGTCAATGCATAGGGTGAGATACTCTTTGTTTAATTATCACAAAAAATAAATAAATCTTCTAGCTATCCAGACTGTTGATAATTCTGAATTTTGAAAACTTCTAGAGGAATTTGTATTTTTGGCAAGGAAACACAATTTTTTCGAACAAAGAGAGGGACAAAATTGTTCTAAAGGTGGCACAAGAGCCATAATCAGTAGGTCAGCATAGCATATGAATTTGACAATCGCTTTGGCATGTACAAAATGTTTACAACCATTTGGGAGCAAAAACAAGCGAAAGATGGGAGGCGCACATACAATTACAAGCTGGTGAGCGATAGTATCTATAAGCATCAAAACATAAGTTTAGAGGTCACTAAAAAGTCCCGTAGCATCAACAGTGGCAAATTTGAGAATAATCGACCAAGGGTCGGCTATCACAACACCACTTCCTGCAAAATGATTAGATTTGGTAAGATGAAGGTTGATTGTGAGAAGAACAGTTGGTGCAATGAGAGAAAGAAGAAAACGCACACATCTACAGTCAAAGAAAATGTGAATCTTTGCTCGCACTGGGTGAACCCATTCCATGGTGGAGCATTGCAGCTGGAAGAAAGGAGAAACAAATCAACAACAAGAAAGAAAATGCTACAAGGTGAGAAAGACGTAGGTGAAGGCAAGATTGAATAGAAGACCAACAACGAGGAGACGTTGAGCATCCCATATCAACAACCTTCTTGGAAGTCATCGTATACTCCGAGAAAGTGAACAGTCTAATTTAGGAAATGAGGAGACAGTTTCTAGAGGATCTGAGTATTTAGGGTTCTCTGATTTTATTTTGGGCCTTCAGGTCTGGGCTATATTTGGACCATTGTTTTTCAGTTAATAAAATGGGTCATCCGCCAAAAATTTAATAAAAAACAAAGAGATGAAAAAAAGGATAAAATCCTTTGTTTACTTGAATTTAAAGTAATACTTTCAAGTTTTTCTTATCATTTCACTCATAAATCCTTTAAACTTTAGGAGGATCTCATGTTTCTCCATAGAGTAACAGGATCAATAGCAGCCAAGATTCATATCACCAGTCATCAAAGATCTTCACAAGATGGATGAATCACTACGTTTCCACAACCAAGGTATCCTTGGGATGAAAACCCTAGATCAAGGATAAGGAATGAGGAGGAGGAAAAACTAATAGACTAACGGGCTAATTAATTAACAACCTTTATAAATGGACTCGACCCAATATATATTTCCAACATTTTATCTGGCCCTATTTATTTTGACTTTTAATAGTTTGAGAGAGGAGGATTGGTAAGGGCTAATTAAAATCTTAACATGGTTAATTTTTGACCATAGTTAAATTTGTAGCCTTTTTATAAATTGGATGACAAAATTTAATTTTGGGTCATATACATTGATGGCACGATAATCTTCTCCCTTTTATTTTCTTATTTATTTTAAATCACATCTTGGGAAAAGTTAGAATTTCTTACTATAACTACAATTCCTTCAATAGATAGGAAATCGTATTTGATTTAATATTAATATCTAAATCATATTCTAATTTAGTAAACTTAGGGTCTATTTGGACATGATTTTCACGTTTATATGAAGTTAAAATTTTATTTGGATATTCAATTATGATCTTCTAAGTTGTATTTTTTCTAGCAAACATAAGAACCCCACGATTCATGAAGATTATAACAGTTGCCCCAACTTCATACCATCTTACTAAATTAGTAAACCACAGTTCGCACATGATATTCAAATATCGACGCTATTTTAATAAATCACAAATCTCTATATTTCTTTTAGAACAATTAATTAGAAATTTTCAAATCCACATAATTATATAAATATTCACTAGTCAATAATAATAGTAACTAGTTATTCCATCTTAAGAACCGATGAGGGCATCCTATTTATAAGAAATTTAGTAGTCAAGAATGTGTTGACAGAGGCAACTTAAATGGCATAATAGTGTTCATCCATGCACGACAATGTGGTTATGTTGTCATTATGAAACTCTAGTTTGTCCAGGAGTATTTGGGCACGAAATATGTCTCATAAATGTCAAGATGAGAAACAAATTCAGCTTTAGGAAATTCACCCCCTCCATCACATTGAAAAAGTTTAATCCTCTTTGAAATTTGTTTTCTACCTTTTTCTGAAACTTAACAAACACTTCATATTTTTAATATGTGTTATGTTCAGTTTTGAACCATTACCAACAACAATTTTATCAGGACCATTATAAAACTGAAGGTTGGACAAGTTACCTGTAGAATTTATCATATGGTGTTGTCCTTATCCTTCGTGTCCTCTAAGTTTATGCAGGTAGGACTTCAAGAAGATCATCAAATGCTTGAGAAAAGAAATTTTCATCAATAGAAACACTTGGTATGATTGTTTCTAGAATAAATTTGACAGGGTGATTAGACTTCCCTACCTTTCTGGGAGTTCCTACCTCAAGCAATTAAAATGTTTGACCAACAGCTGGACAAAATCCTCCACAACCTTGGCTAAATGATTGAGCTTGAAGCCATATTGTGATTTGTTTGAGTATCTTCCATCATATCATGGATGTGTATCATATTATATAGAGTTAGCTCATTCCAATCAGCAAGCGAATGTCTTTACAAAACCCAAGCATCCCCCTTTATGGGGAAACTTTGTATAAAAGATCTAGCCCCTTTCACCCGTTGACCTTGAGGGAGAAAGAATTAAACGTCTTACTAATATCATGCTTGACAATCCTGAAATCTCCACTGGTCTTAGGGAAGCAAGAACCAACCCAATTAACTAAGCCGCGTTCAAAGTTAATTTGAAGTTCAGCAAGGTAAATTTAACCTTAATGTCATAGCCCAACCTAGGGTTGTGACTAGTGCCCGATAGGGGCACCCTGACACATACTACTTGACATTCCCAATTTAGCCGACTTGGAAACCTGCCGAAATTTC
>JAPFFP010043385.1:0-13291 GCA_026153255.1 Solanum medicagineum | reverse complement strand
TTAAAGTACATGAATGATATTAGTTTCAATAAAGATAAAGATTTCAGTTGAGAAAGCTTAGTAGAAAAGTTGGGCTACGTTCCCGAGAAATCAAATTTCAAGAAGTTATATTTCTTTAAGTGTGAGCTAAGTAAAGATATTTTGGGAGTAGTATTGAGCACAGATATAGGTGAGAGTATAATAAATTACTAACACTCAAAAACTATTTAGCCAGCATAGGATAGGATTGTACTATAGTACCTTCCTTTTTAGCCACTGAGATGGCCCAGATTTGGGATAGATCCACTCCCCTAGCACTTTGTCCCCTACCCCGGCAAAGTATGGGATGGTTCAGGCAACGCGGGTAAGATGTTGTATCACCATGAAGCTCATAGTGGTGGTTTTTGGTTAGAAAAACTCCCCAAGCTAAGAAAATTACGTTTCACTTACTAATTTCAACATACTATTTAAGCATGTTATTTTCAGTACATCAGTCTTTATGATTATTGCTAATTAACTATGATTCATGATTATGTTTTTGAGAAGTATTTATGATATTCTGTTTAAATATTTTGTCCATCTTACATACCGTACATTCCATGTACTGACGTCCTTAGGACCTGCATCGTTTTATGATGCAGATGCAGATGACCGAGTTCCTCAACAGCCGCTTCGTTGAGAACTTGATACCCTTTAGACTAGTGGTGAGGCGTCTTCTCAGTCAAAGGCTCATAGTTTATGTTATTTCCTTTCTGTCTTTACTTTTATTTCTAGCTACTTGGGGCCTATCTCAATAGCCCTTTTCAGACAGCTTAGCAGAGGTTCCATAGGCCACATGTTTAATATTTCAGTTTTTACTTGTTCAGATATTTCTTAAAAGCCTTTTTATTCAGCTATGCAGACAGTTATGAACTATCTTACTATCTCTTTAGCTTTTCCACTGTTATTAAGTCTTTCGCTGAGTAAGTAGCCAGGCCAATGGTTCGCTTAGGACCAGAATATGGTTTTCGAGTGCCGGCCACGTACATGGAGTAGGCTCGGGCATGACAACTTAATTAGTGGAGATGTACATAATGGGCAAGCCTATGGTTCTTTGTGCATACATGTGAATTCTTTGTGAGTGTGAGAGTTGTTCTTTAATGCAAAGTCTTTAATTTATATTCAATCTTTTGAATTGAGTGTATGGACTATTTTCTTCAAGTGAGGGCTCTTGTTTCATGATAGATAAAGTGTTGTTATTAACTTTCTTTGAGAGATTAGGTGAGCAAAACTTAAATTTGATGAAGTAGAGTCCTTCCTTGAGGCTAGGAGGTTAAAAGTTTTTTATTTAGTTGTATATCTTGCATAATGATTGGGAAGTGCACATGATTATTTTTGGATGACCTAAATTGTTTATATAAACTAAAGCGGTAGTCCTTTTGATTTTTTTTATGAGCTTTAATGGTTGCTCGAGGACGAGCAAAAGTTTAAGTGCGGGGTGGTGATGTTGGGCCAAAATACATATTTTTAGTCATTATTTACCTCATATTTAATACTTTATTTATCCTTTTTGAGCATAAATTTTATGGATTGTGCTAAATTATGTATTTTATTTGTAGGATTAAATTGGCATGAAAATAACGAGATTTGTATCTCAAATAAATTAAAAAGAAAAGATTAAAGAAGAAAACTCAAGCAGGCAGTTTAATGGATTAATTGGCATGAAAATAACAAGATTTATATATAATATCGTACAAGGGCTTGGTTAAATTGTAATTCAATTGCATTTTGAATAAAGCTGCCATGTGGCAGCAAATAAGTGGCCGTATCAATTGTTGAGGCGGCATACAGTGACCTACGCGTACGAGAAATCCAAGTTTCTTCCGATTTTGGGTTTTCTAATTTATTTTGGACTCAATTATTCTATTTGGGGTTTCTTCCTACACCTATAAATCTTTTATAAAATTAGGTTTTACAGAACTTTTGACCCATATAGAAATAGAAGCCGCTGTGGAGGCCGAAGAATTTTGATTTCATCTTTTCTTCTCCAATAATATTTATTTTTACATTTATTTTTGAATGATTTGTGGTAATTTCTTCTTGTCTATGTGGAGTTAAACTTCTCATTCTAAGATTATGGTAGCTAATAAGATGATTGTTTAGTCATTATTAATTCAAAATATTTGTTTATCATATTAGTTGTTCTTATATTGCCTTTATCTATATTTCAGAGTCTGGCCAACTATGGGGTAAATTAGTTGTTCATTATGGATTTGAGAGATGTTGGGATGAATAGAACACAGTAGTATAAGGGGTTTGTTCAACTAGAAAACTAGATTGATTCGTGTAAGGGAGACCCCCGACAACTACCCTTACACCTCGCTTGGTTCAAAATCCAGGAAAATAACGTTAAAGTATTTTTATTGATGTGTCTATCCCCGCTCAACGATGTAGTTAGGTAGTCAATAAAGGTAGGCCAGCAGAGGTGTGCAACCCTGTTCAGGTAATTTTAACCCTATGAATGAGCAATTAGATAATCAAATAATTTGATGAAATAGAGGGTAAGCATGATTATTAGCTATACCATAATCTTAGATCGATTCATTCATTGATTGTGTAAAAATATTTCTCATCTTAGTTAATTGTTCACTGCTTAAATAAATAATTAGAATTAATATAACTTAGTAAATAATTAATAGACAAGTGCTTTGTGTTCGACATCCGATTTTTGAACAGAGTCACTATATTACTTGGGTTGACCAAGTACACTTGCGTGTGCTACGGAAGCAACAACCGACAAGAAGTGTGCTGACTTTGTGAGCCTATCAGCTATTACTCATATGGTGTCAAACTTTTGAAATGAGTGAGGCAACCCAGTAATAAAATTCATATTGATAATATCCCACTTCCATGTTGGAAGCTCTATACACTGCATATAACCTCCCGGCTTTTGGTGCTCTACTTTGACTTGTTGGAAATTTAGACATTGTACAACAAATTCTGCAAGTTCTTTTTTCATGCCTCCCTATCAAAATATTCCCTTCAGGTCATGATACATCTTAGTTGATCTTGGATGGATGGAATATGTCGAATGATGGGCTTCTTCCATTATCCTCCTTCTTAGTCTATTAACATCGGGCACACCTAATCTGTTTTGGTGATAAAGTACTCTATTTTGTGTAAGTTCAAAGCCCTTAATCATACCCTAACCTCCATAATCCTTAATTCGTCGTAGAACAGGATCCTCGAACTTTTTTCTTTCGCCTCCATTACCAATGAAGATTCCGCAGCATTATGCACAACAACTCCTTCCTTTGGATTTTCAAGAAGGTAAACTTCTAAACTAACTATTTGACGTAAATCCTTAGCTATTCCTTGATTTCCCATGGTCTAGTCACTATATTCATGATTGCCTTATGACTCAAAGCATTGAATACCATATTTGCTTTCCCTGGATGGTATAATATATCAACATCGTTATCGTTTATTAGCTCTAGCCATCTTCGCTGCCTTAAATTTAGATGTTTCTATTTATAAATGTACTGCAAACTTTTATGATCAGTATATATATCAACGTGAAACCCATACAAATAGTGGCGCCATATTTTCAGAGAAAACACAATTGTTGCTAGCTCAAGGTCATATGTTGGATCTCTTGTGCAGTCGTAGTTGTCTCGAAGCATAAGCAATTACCCTACGATGTTGTGTCAGTACACCCTAAGCCAACCATTGAAGCATCACAGCACACTGCATACCCCTCGGTGCCTTCTAGAAGTACTAGTACAGGTGCAGAAGTTAGCTTATTTTTCAGCTCTTGGAAGCTCCTTTCACATACATCATTCCATTGGAACTTAGTTGTCTTATGTGTCAACTTTGTTAGAGGTGCAGAAATAGAAGAAAAACCCTCAACAAACCTCCTATAACAACCTACCAACCCTAGGAAGCTTTGAACTTCCGTGGGTGTTATTGGCCTTGGCCAATCTTTCACAACCTCTATCTTTTGTGAATCAACTGTTATTCCCTCATCGGATACAATATGACCCAAGAATGCTACTGATTCTAACCAAAATTCACAATTAGAAAACTTGGCATATAACTTCCGATCATGAAGAACCTGTAATACTTGTCTTAAGTGATTCACTTGGTCCTCTTTTAATCTTAAATATACCAAAATATCATCTATAAATGCTATCACAAACACATCCAAGAATGGCTTGAATACCCTGTTCATCAAATCCATTAAAAATGTTGGTGCATTTGTTAGCCCAAATGACATAACAAGAAATTCAAAGTGACCATAGTATGTCCTTAAAGCGGTCTTGAGTATTTGTTTCTCCTTCACCCTTACTTGGTGATAACTTGATCTTAAATCAATTCTTGAAAAGCATTTGACACCCTATAACTGGTCAAATAAATCATCAATCCTGGGGAGGGGATATTTGCTCTTAGTTGTCACTCTATTCAATTGCCGGTAGTCGATACACATTCTCAAGGTGCCCTCCTTTTTGCGTACAAATAACACTGGTGCACCCCAAGGGGACACACTAGGTCTTATAAAACCCTTCACCAGCAAGTCTTTTTTCAACTTCTCCTTTGATTCACGTAATTCTATCGGGGCCATTCTATATGGAGGGATGGAAATAGGTTGAGTGCCTATATGTAAGTCAATACCAAAATTTTTTTCTCGTTCTGGAGGTAAACCTGGAAGATCTTCAGGAAGCATATCAACAAATTCATTCACTACTGGAACGGATTGAAGAGTTGGTGATTCTGCCTCCTTATCCGTCATTCTAACTAGATGACATATATGTCCTTTGTATAACAACTTTATTGATTTAAAATAAGAGATAAACTTACCCTTTGGTGCCCCAACATTACCTTCCCATTCAAGAACTGCCTCATTCGAAAAGTGTAAGTACATTTTCTTAGTTCGATAATCCATGGTGGCATAACAAGAGGATAACCAATCCATACCCATTGTAACATCAAATCCACCATTTCTAGCTCAATAAGGTCAGCCAATGTGTTACAGTCACAAACAGTTACTATACAGTCGTAATAAACCCTTCTAGCTATAATCGGTTCACCGGTTGGCATAGACATTTCAAATGGATTGTTCAATAATTTAGGTGTCCTCTTAAGCTTCCCAAAAATTAGTGGAGTGATAAATGATAGTGTAGAACCAGGGTCAATTAATGCATATACATTATGTGAAAAGATGGACAATGTACCTGTAACCACTTGGGCTGAAGCTTTTTTGCCGACTTCCTAGAGCATAAGTGCGATTCTGGACTCCACTTGAACTAGCTTCCCTTATAACACCTCTACCACAACCTGCAGGTGCTTACTGATCCCTACCTAATGGAGGAACTGATGCTGATGATGCAATAGCTGACCCAGTAGGTTGTGCTATATCACCCATATGCCTCCTTGGGCAATCTCTCGTCATATACCCTGGCGCACCACACCAATAACAAGCATCTTCCCCAACACGATATGTCCCTACATGACTTCTCCCACACTATTTGCAAGGCTTCCTAGGAGTATTTGCTAGCTTGCTGAATATCTTGTGGTCCGTGCGGCTTGCCCTTCGCTTCTTTGACCAAAGTGATTACTTCTAGACCCTTGGAGTTGTGATGGAGCACTACCTGCAGAGTAGGAGGATAATGACCTGGGCGGTCTATTAGAAAATCGAGACCTAAGCTCACCTTGGGGTGGTACAAACTGCCCCATAGATATGGCCCTCTTGGAGTGCCCCTTTCTAACACTTGTATCTTTCTCCTTTGCCTCTAATCCTCTAGTTTCTGTGCAAAAACTTGCATCTTCACTATGTCTATGTCTTTATTTAATGAAGCAATGGTACAGTCTCTAACCAGATATGAATCCAATCAATCCACATATCGATGAACTCTATCTGCCATAGTACTAACTACATTAGGAGTATATCTGGCCTGGGAATTAAATTGAAGGCTATACTCCCTTAGCTCATATTCCCTTGGTGGAGATTTAAGAACTGATCTGCAGGAGCCTCTTGAATTTCTAATGGAAGGTAATGGTCAAGAAATGCCTCTTTGAACTCCTTCAAGGTAGTTGGAGGTGCACCTATATCCTTGGATTTCTTCCACGCTTTATACCACAATATAGCCACACCATTCAATCTATATGTCGCTGGCTCAACAACTTCTGTGCCACTCACATGCATAACATCTAAAGTACGTTGGATCTGATCAACAAAGTCTTATAGATCTTTGTTAGGATCCAACCCGGTGAAGAATAGAGGGTCCAGATTAAGAAAGTCATGTATCCTTGTGCTAGCTTCTCTATTTGCACTACCTGACCTATCACTGGGCCTTCTTGACTTTGACCTTGGCCAACAACTATACAAGTCAATAGTTGGACTGCATTTCTTAGATCCTACACAGTGGCAGCAATAGGTGGTTCTGGGGGAATTTCACTACTTCTTGGTTCATCAGGAACTAGAGGAGTTGGAGATGTCTGTGACATATACTCAGCTTGAGCGTCATTTCGTTGTTTCACATGACTGGGTATACAAACCACCACCTCCACTTCGTTCCCTTTATGTTTGTTTTTCCTGATTTCTGGTATACTTCCTGTACAAAATAATTCATAAGTTAGACATAATCCACCTATTACACTTGGCTTTATGGCACAATATAAAGAATGAAAAGAAAGTGAACTCCTAAATGTCATGTAGCATCCTTCTTATAAATGTGGTGCACAAAACATCTCTAAACAAGACTCTACATAGACACGACTTTGTAAACTCCCTCGAACGACCAGATCTGATACCACTTTTGTCACGCCCAAAGTTCCATTAAGGCGAACTAGTAACCGTTGCCGACAAGGCGCAAGAGAACTAACATATAACCCATGCACTTGTTACGGACATCATAAGGGCTTTCCATATTCAGCATGCGTTCAAGAAGGTAACAATAATAACAAGCCAAAAGAAAATACATATGACTAGGCCGTTGGAGCCACAATGTCTAAAGTACGAGACATGACCACAATTTTAGTTACATAATCTACAAAGCCTCTAGATAAGGAATATTATCTAATAATGGTTGGGACAGGCCCCACCTCATGACTAACTATACAATAAAAAATATAGGCTCTAGACACATAAAGCTTCGAAGCAACCTAGAGCTTGGAAACAACAGCTGGATATCCTGTTGGGAGAGCTACTAACGTATGTACCTGCAGCATGAAATGCAGGTCCCCCTTAAAGGACGTCAGTACAAGATAATATACTGAATATGTAAGGCAGGAAGTACTGTATATGAAGTAAGAACTCAAATGAAATCATGCACTGGTGTAGGGATAAGAGACCACCTTTAGTCATACTGTGGAATCATATACTCTATGTCCTTTTTATTACTTTACCTTTCTTTACTGTATAATCTATGCACAACATGTAATACAAATGACCAGCTCATCAGTGGTAAATCAATATCGGGATCGGCCCATGCTAGGCTTTCCTTTCACCCCTGGGATACCCCTCATAATATGGGATCAACCCATGCTAGGTGATTCTTCCACCCATAGGATACCACCCGTCAATAAGCAACCTACTTTATCTTTTATTTACTTTGAGATGATTATTTTGGTGGTCATAATATTTGAGCTATAGGACCATAGATATAACATGTGACATATAAATAATCATACAAGAGAATACTACAATGAAAGGAGTAGGTTACACGAATAATGAAATACGTAGGAGATGAAAAAACACATGCACTTTATTTAGTAGAAAGAACTCGTATATCTTGGTATCCAAGCAGTGGTGTACGCAGGATATTTTCTAAATGGTGTCATCATTTAAAGGACAAGGATAGTTCAAGAGAAACATTAATGATGTTTTTGCTTTAGATAGTGAGCTTTATGAAAAAAATATTTTTATTTAAATAATATAAAATTTAGATAAAATTAGTCTACTCTTTATATTAGATTTTTTTGACTCATCACTAGTTTTTCCAAGTTATTTGAAGATGAAGCTTGAGTTGTTAAACTTGACTTTGTACGTTTGGAATCTTTTTTAGAAAAATATCGTTCCGTTAAATATTGACTAAGATCATATAATCTACACAATTAATAATTTAAGATCAAATAATAGATTATTGGGGATAATACAATAAATAATCTCTAGTCGATTGGTCATATGCAAATCCAAAAACAAAATACATATATATAAATTTAAATATTAATTTAATGAATCCTAAAGTAATTCATTGTAACAAGTAAATAGAAAAAAATAAAATTATTATTATGAAGAAACAACAACAAAAAACTTCAAGCACATAATAGAAAAACAGAATAAAACGAAAATACTAACATGGAGACTTGAGATGTTAAATGATGATGATTGATGAACAAGAATTATTTCTTTTATTTGAAGAAACTCACAAGTCACAAATATATAAATATAAGGAGTCTAACAATATTTTTATTTTTATCTAACAACAATTCTAATTGATAGAGGACCCAAAGATTTTAAGTTTTATTTTAATACTATTTTTAAAACAAAAAAGCAACAGACTGATTTTGAATGAAATAAGTGGACAAAAGAAGGGTCAAGGAAAGGTAAAAAAAACGTGAAATAAGGGGGAAAAAAAGGTAAAAAATGAATGTTGCAAGGGGGAATCAAACCCGTGGCGTCTAGGTCAGGAAGAGGCGAAAAATAGAAAATGTTGTTGGGGAAATTCGAACTCAGGGCATCAAGCTACCCGCTCGCGTGTCAAACCACCCGAGCTATGTGCAGTTTCGTTCTAAGTCGTGTCCTTTTATTTATTTCAACGTTAAGTATATTTTTTTTAATATATATATATATATATATATATATATATATATATATAAAATAATAATAATAATAATAATAATAAAATTATGAAGTTGTTTCATGTGACACCCCTTGAATATAGGTAAATTCGCTCATGTATCCAAGTATGTATGCAAATTTACAAATGACTATATATGGGAGCATATGAACATGTGTAAGAGTGGATACACGGTTATCAGTTGTGTCAGAGTTGGTAAGTGTCTTTATGTGCCAAGGAAGAATCTAGATTTCATGCCAAGTAGAGTAGTCTTACACACCTCATTATACTACCTCGTTATTACCTCGAAGTAATCTTTTTTTCCCTCAAATACATATCTACAACAAAGTAGGTGATAAAACTAGTATTAGCAGCTAATAAATACATCTTGGTAGCCCAATATCATTAAAAAAAAACGCTCGGGCAGCAAGCGTGTAATTATCAACCCAAGAGTATTCTTTCAACATTTCCACCTCTAATCGTACTTTCTAATACACATTCTCATATTAATATCATGTTCAGCTTTTTATAGTGCCAAAACAGTCTCAAAATAGCCCACAAAGCAGAACATATAACAATTATACACAACAAACAAGTAGGCGGCATAACATTACGTTCCTTCGCTATATTTCAACGTCAACAATTCTAAACCTGTAGCAACTTCAACAAAATGCTCCCACCATATTTATGCATAAAAAATAGTCCTAAAAAATCCCAAAATAGTTCTCTAAATAGATGGAGGACGTGAGACCATAGTCTTCAATCAATCAGCCTACAATTTCTACAAACGACACACTTAGGAAAACACACTAAAACTTGATTGCTTACGCAGAATAAAATAGTGCAGTGACCTTTCTACATCATTACAGAACTAAAATGCATTAAGAGGAATAACATCTTTTCATAATTAAGCTAGCCAAGAAGACAAAAGCTCTCAAATAAACAAGAAAAATATATAAGAATCCTTGGAACATATGTTGTTCAAAATTTCAGCACAAGTATAACCAGCCTAGTCTGTTATTTTTATGAAGAAACCATACTAAATATACAAGTATCTTTACTTACCTTTAACTTCACGGTGTAGGGCTTCTCCAGGAACCCTAAAAGTTTCCTTGTGGCTGCTTTGTAAAGCTAAGAATAAGTAGAGATAAAACTATATGAAAGCTGATTTGTTTTCTAAGTTTATAACTTAACGGTGTTGCTTGTAAGACCTTTTAAAGGATTACTTTGGCCGACCTTCTTTTACAATTTAAGCCTTATTTTATCAAGTTAATAATGTGCCATTTTTTCCCTTTCACTTATGCCTTATTTGGTTGCAAATTGATAGGCCTTGGCTGCCCATTTTTCTCTTTTCTCTTTACTTGGTTTGGGCCCAAATCATCAAGTGAATTGTGAATGTACTTGGGTGATTTTTATTATTCATCTTGGGATGTAAATATTATCCATTTATGATGCTAAAACACAGGCTAAAGTTATACCCTTAACACAGACTTTATTCATTATCGGACTTGGACAAATTCGTGTCGGGCCTCGTCTCCATCTAGCTAGCAAATTTAAGCTAAGCACATAGGTGAATCACCTACTAGCTTCCTATGTCCTACAAGCACCTCACTTCTCTCACTTCATTTGAGGCCGTGATCTTCTCAATTTGACTTAAAACTTATATGTACTCACTCGTCTTAAACGTTAAACATACATATAGCCCTCTAATATGAAGTTCAAGCACTTTTAAAAATAGGTGCTAATTTGAACAAGCTATATCATATTCCATTTGCATAGGAATAGTACATGTATGATTTGGGGTGTTACAGGCGAGTACCCGAGTCTGAGGGCTTGAGACGAGTACCTGATTCCAAAAACTAGAGGCGAGTACCCGGTTCACACATGGCTTAGTTGATCTACTTAGACATTAGGAGGTTCATCTTGGCAAGTGACTTCCCCTTTTTTCGGTGTAGGGGAAACATCGGGACTCCATGGATTAGCTCACATGGTTTATGTCGGTTATGGCCTCTCTCACTATATTTTATGAACTCCCCAAAGCTTTATGATGTATGTCACCCTTGATCTATGATTTTCTTATATATGTTTATATTTCCCTCATGTCCCCAAGATGTTCTCTTATGATGATTTATGATGGTCCCTTCTTATTATGTCCAACTATGCTTAATACTATTGATAGTATTTTGAATTCATATAACTCATCATTTTACGAACTCAAATGATCTTATCGCATATGTTATGGTCCCTTGATATTACAAAGGGTGTTACTCCTAACAACATAGGACTCTCTCTTTTCAAGTATACATGTTATTCTTCTTTATAATTACTAATGGTTCACTTATAGTAAGATGGTCCTTCCCTTGAAATAGATGCTTTGTTGTTCCTAAAAAGTATTATGATTTCACCTACACATAATGAACTATGTTCCTTATTATTTCGAGTTTTTTGTGATGAAATCAATTAAGTGTGCATTCCTTACTTTCTATATGTATTATCCGATTTTGTATGACTTAAGAAATATTTTAAATGATTATATAATTGCTATTTTATGGTTTATTATTTGTTGTATTGCATGCCCACATACTAATACATTCAAAGTACTAATGCATACTTTTTGCCTACATGATTTAACCATGTAGGGACGGAAATGCTTATTCATCCTCCTTCACATGGATAGTTGGCTTGCTTGAAGATTTTGATTGTGGTGAGTCCTCTAGTACAGGGACAATATCCAATTTCTTTCTTACTTATGTTGAGACTTTATTCTACTTTACTTTCCAGTTTGAGGGTGAGCCTTCATGTCTCGGCCCCTGTCAGATTCATGCTTAGAGGTGTTTTTGGATACTATGCTATGTACCTATCTCTTAGACCCTATCTCTCATGTGATGCTATTTGGTATTATTGATAATGATGGGAATTGATGAATGTCCTAAGTCCCTATTTCCCCATAGCTTAGTCCTACTTACCCTCCCCTTAGTATTTTCTTTTTATGTGATTCGTGCAAGTCCTTTTCCCTTAACATCCCCATAGCGTGGGTCCAAAGTCCTATGTCCTCTTAGAATTATTTGTTGCTTATGTGTTGTTAAATTATGCTTCCGCAACCAAGGATGTGCAAACGATATGCTAAGAGGCTTGTTTGGATTTCCTTCCCATTCGCGGTGTCATGTCTAGGCCCTAGGCTTGGGTCGTGACAAGTTTGGTATTAGAGAACTAGGTTTGTAAATGATCCTCGAAAATCCAACACACCGCGTCGAATAATGTCTTGTTCTGGTTGTGAAGCACACCACAACTATGAATAGGAGGGTATTTTAGGAAATGAATCACTTCTTCATAATTCACGTCATGCTTTAGACTTAAATTAAGGTTTTCTCTTTCTAATAGATGGTCTTTTCTCTTCTATATCATATCGTCCAAAATAATGGCACAAAGAGCTCCTACACCCGAGGGTGATCCCCACTCCCCCCGCCCCCTGGTTCTTCAAGCTCCCCAAATAGAAGAAGGGGTCATACATGCTGAATATCAAAATATGTTTGCTTTGTTGGTACAAGTCGTTACTGACCAAATGAACCAAGGAGCCCAAGCTCCTTATTCTCCTACTCTGGTCTTAAGGGTGAGAGACTTTATAAGGATGAGCCCTCCGGAGTATCATGGCTCCAAAGTTGAGGAAGACCCCCAAGAGTTCATTAACAAAGTGAATAAAGTACTTGATATTATGGGTGTGAATTCGGAGGAGAAAGCAGAATTAGCAACCTATCAACTTAAGGGTCTTGCTCAAATTTGGTTTGTACAATGGAAGCTTGAGAGGAAGAATGATGAGCCCATCCTATGGGAGGAATTCAAGGGCTCCTTTCTCAGCCGAAATTTTTCTATTAAATGAATGGAAGCAAAGATGATGGAATTCATAAATCTTAAGCAAGGTTCCATGAGTGTGAGGGAGTATTACCTTAAGTTCAACAAGCTCTGAAAATATGCTCCTCACTTGGTTGTCGACTCTAGGGTAAGGATGAACAAGTTTGTGTCAAGGATATCTGACTTGGTTAATGAAGAATATCGTATCGCTATGCTTATTGGTGAAGTAGATTTGTCTCAACTCATGACTTATGTCGAGCAACTTAAAGGGAAGAAGCTTAGGAAAAGAAGGAGTGGGGAGCCTAAGAAGGCTCAGATTGAGGATGGGTCATCTTTTGATATTATTTTAGGGCCAAGTATCACAAGGATAGGGTGGCTAGCCCCAAGTATCAAGGTGAGAGTGTTGGTGGTCAAGCTGTAACACCCCACATGTTACACTACTAGCACAATTCAAATGAAACATGACATGATTTGGACAAATTGACGCTAATTTTCAAATGTGCTTGAATCTCGCATTAGTAGGCTATACGTGCATCTAGCACTTATGAGGGTTGAGTGTATACATGTTTAGCACTGAAATGAGGAGATTATGACCTTAAAATGAAGTGAGAGAATTGAGGTGCTTGTAGGACTCAGAAGCTAGTAGG
>JAPFFP010043384.1:0-13292 GCA_026153255.1 Solanum medicagineum | reverse complement strand
CACACACACACACACACACACACACACACACACACACACACACACACACACACACATATATATATATATATATATATGTTCTTGTAAAAGAGGCATAAGACTTGCAAATCATTTACATACATTCTTAGACTTAAATGCCAAATCACATTCTTCATAGTCATGTATAATAGGCTAAAAAGCCAAAACATTCTTCATGAATACTTTTCATGCATAGGAATAGCTCCTTTGGAGCACCTTCCTGAGAAATGAGTATGGAATCTTGGGGATAGCCCACCCGCCTCAAACTTCAATTGATGCTCCCTAAACATAGTGGTGTAAACACCCATACTTGCTTAAGAGATATAATCTTAGACATTTATATGATCACCCAGTTCATTTTGGTTCTTGTAGAAAGCTTAGCCAATGGAAGTCCTTTGAATTTGGCTTGATGTAGGAGACCCATGATGGACCTAAACAACATAAATAAGCTTAAATTGAGGGCTTGAAAGTGAGATTAGCTTGAGCTTTTGAAGATTCCATACTCAGAAAAAAATTCAACGAAAACACCCAAACAGTTGGTCTCACGGTCCATACCAAGCTATATGGACTGTGTACTCCTCTGTACCATTTCACTTAGAAAATTCTTCGCGACAAAGTTCCAAGACGGTGATCCAATACTTAGAAAAATGTCACTTCGGAAGCCATACGGGGAGGTATACTTGCCGTACCACCCCATACGGACCGTACACTTCGCCATCCCACTTCACTTGATTCCAAAACTGTAGAATTTCAAGGCTAAGGCCACTACACGGCCCTTCACACAGTCCGTGAAGCCTCACACGACCTATGTGGGGTCCATGTACTTAGTCTAAAACTCCACTTTAAAGCTCTAATACCCCACACAAGGCCTAGGATTTCTCTAAGGAGGCTCCACACGGTCCGTATAGGCTCACATGGATCATGAGTATGGGTGTTCACGGGTCAGTTTGGGTCGATTATTGGCCAAAACCAAAACTAAACCAGCTTAGATTGATTTTTAAATTCTCAAAACCAAACCAACCCAATTATAATATACATTTATTAGTTTGGTTGTTATCGATTTTGTTTTGGTTTGGTTTGGTTATTCGGTTATTAATCATACACAAAAATAAAAGAAATGATACATTTAATATAGAGAAAAAGTGACAACAATCTGTTCAAAATGAAAAATAGTTAGAATAACTGATATTATAAAACTTTCAATCACTAAATTTACTGTGAAATGAGTTTCAAAATTAACCATTTTAGCCTAGAAGAAAGAGCCAGTGACATTTCTAGTTTCACCGAGAATTGTCATAGACATTCATATACATACAAATAATAAGATAATTGTTCTCATTTTGAGCATTCATGCTTTCTTAAGTAGATTAAGAAATAAAAATTATTTTTATAAATAATGTATTAAGTATGTATAATTATAACATATATAAATATAATTTGTCGGTTTCGGTTCGAGTATTTTTTCAATTTTTTCGAACTAATCCAAACCCAAACAAAATACTATCGATTTTTAAAAAACTAAAACCAAACCAAACCAAAACCAAAATAAAATGGTTTATTTAATCGTCTTGGTTCAGTTTTTTGGTTTGGATTGGTTTTTATCCAAACTGTCAACACCCCTAATTGTGAGGGCTTCCATGGAGCGTCACTTGGTCCAAAACTCTCCGAGACCAAATTTCCAAGCTCCAATGAGTTCATACAACTTTCGGACCCTTACATCACTCCCCCTTGGGAACATTCGTCCTCGAATGTGCTAGAACAAGGCTTGAAAGGTTTGACTTGGGATATGAAACATTCAATCACAAGACACAGTGCATTTTCATCACTTGAAAATCAAAGTCATTAAAACTCGTATCAAAACATATTTAAATCATTCAAAACTTCTTAAAAGTCAATTTGGTGCACATGTATGCATGTCATGTCATGAAACTCAAGAGTGGAAGAATTAGGACCATTGAAAATAGGAAGAACCTAATACCATATGGTTGAGTAGATTGGAAATGATAGAAGTGTCGTGGCATCATACTTAGTTCCACTTCCCACGTAGCACTTTCCATATGTTGATTTTTCCAAAATACCTTAACCAAAGCCACATCCTTGTTGCGAAGCCGCTTCACTTGTGTATCGAAAATCTCAATCAGAACTTCCTCATAAGACAAGTTCTCCTCAACCTCAACACCTTCCAAAGGCACCATAGTACTACGAAAACCAGCCAACTTTCTCAACATGGACACATGGAAAACTAGGTGAATGGATCTCAAATCCAGAGGCAATTCCAACTTGTAAGACACACTCCCAATCCGCTCAACAATCTCATAAGGACCTATATACTGGGGATTTAACTTGTCCTTCTTTCCGAAATGCATTACACCCTTCATAGGTGAGACTTTCACATACACCATGCAACCTCACCAACTCTTGGATGTACAACCTTGCATAACCTTCGGCACTAAAGGTAGTCTTGACCGGGTAGGAAATGAGCCGTTTTAGTTAAGGGTGTGCATCGGTTGGTTCGGTTCGGGTTTATACATTATCGGTTTGGTTTATCAATTTTTAATTTTTAAATATACTAAACCAATAACAAACCAATGAAATAATTTTTATTGGATCGGTTTATCGATTTTAAGTCCTTAATGGTTTGGTCTTTTGTTTACCCGATAAGGATGATATTGAGAATTTGCATTAATAAAAATAGATGAAGTACGAAACAGTAAAGATTAAAAACTAAATACTAGAGTGGGTAACAAATCACTTAAGCACGATAAAGATTAAAATAGGTAAAGTATTACTATAGTATCCTATTAGTATTAAATTACTAATATTTTGTATTTACGAAGGGGTAAAATAGTGAATTATTATAAACTTATTAGGCTATCGGTTTACCCAATAATCTAATAGTAAAAACTGATATTAAACCAATAATCCAATAATTTTTTTTCAAATCCATTAAAAACCCAATAACCTAATAACTGACAGAATTTTTTACCATAAACGAATTTTCCCTTTCTTTATTTTACAGATATGGATTTTTTTCGATAATAATAAACCAATAACATTTTTATCGGTTCATTTATTCTCGGTTTGGTTTTTGCACCCCTTAGTCTTAGTCATCCGGTCAATAATAACCCAAATTGCGTAAAATTGCCTTCGGGTTCGAGGCAAACCAACCACGAAATCCATGTTTACATCTTTCCACTTCCAAGTAAGTATTTCAATATCTTGAGTCAAACCACCAAGCCTTTGGTGCTCTACCTTCACTTGTTGATAATTAAGGCATTCAGATACAAACTTGGCTATGTCTTTCTTGTACCTTGCCACCAATACACTTCCTTTAAGTCCTGGTACATCTTAGCAGATCTTGGGTGAACAGGATAATGAGAGTTATGGCTTCATTCATGGTTACCCTCCTAATATCATCCACATCTGGAACACATAACTGATTTAGACACCGAAGCACACCATCTCCCTATTGGGAGAAGACCTCTATCTTCTTTTCGGCAACCAACTTCTTCAACTCAACCAATGACGAATCTAGATATTTCTTGGCCTTAACATTAACAACCACAAAAGATTCAGCCCCATTCTAAACAGGAATACCACTATCATTAGAGTCGGTCAACCTAACACCCAATCTAGCCAAACGGTAAACATCTTTTGCCAACTCTTTCTTCCCTTCATCAACATGAACCACACTTCCTATAGGTAGCCTACTAAGAGCATCAATTATAATATTTTCCTTGCTAGGATGATATTGTATACTCATGTCATAGTCCTTAAGAAGTTCCAACTATCCCTTTTGTCTCTCGTTAAGATCCCTTTGAGTGAACATATATTTCAAACTCTTATGGTCGGTGAAAGTATCAACGTGCACCCCATACAAATAATGTCTCCAAATCTTCAAGGAAAATGCCACCGCCGCTAACTTAAGATTATGAGTCGAATAATTAAGCTCATGCATTTTCAATTGCCTTGACGCATAAGCTATCACCCTACCATGTTGCATAAGTACACAACCCAACCCAATCCAAGCAGCATTAAAATACACCACAAACCTATCTAATCTATCTAGTAAAGTCAAAATAAGAGTCGATGTAAGCCGATCTTTCTATGTCTGAAAGCTCTCCTCACACTCTTTCGACCATACAAACTTGGACTTATTTTAAGTCAACTTGGTCAATGGAGATGCATTAGATGAGAAACCTTCAACAAACCTTCTATCACAACCAGCTAACACCAAGAAAACTTCGAATATCCGAAGGAGCAAGCTTGCCAAACAATACACATCCTTTACCAACTCCCTTCTGACTTCATCTATAACATCAGCTACAACATCTTCCTTGCTTGGATTGCATTACGAGCCCAAAATAACACTCCCTATTGGGTAGGGAGGGACGGAGATAGGAAGTCTTAAGACATGCTCCATGGCATGATATGAATCATGAAAAATTGAAACATTTCCTAAAATGCCTTGTAGTCTCCTACAAATAGATGTGGCGCAGTTCACACCCATGAGTAAGACTCTACTTGAAACGACATGTTAGACTCTGAGAACTATTTATAAATCTAGTGCTCTAATACCATCTCTATCATGAGCCGGACCTAGGCTCTAAGAATGACATTGCAAATGGAAACCTGAGAGTCCCCAAACAAGAGTCATAACATCCATTCACACATTATCGGTTTGGAATCGTATATGGAATAGTAAACACATAGTTCTAAGGGACAAGAAAATAGGACTCACGTTGTGGGGGCATCATAGGGATACCGATTAACATGGATTCACATACCACATAAAGACTAAGGGACGGGTAAGTATGATTCACTCTATGGGGGCAATACGGGACTCTGGATCTTCCACATCATTATATACATACTTATCATAATTCTTGTATTCAATCTATAATAGCCATATCCAATAGATAACCATAATCAAAGGCTCCAAATACAATACATAACATATAGATCTGAAAAGAGTATACAAGATGTCCAATAATGCCTCTAGTCATAAGAAAGGATGGGGGCCAAGACATGTCCCGGACTCACTCTCAAAGTAAATAACATAAACAAGACTTCATAGGTAGAGGAATGGTGTATTGTCTGGAATATAGGACTCACCACAACAAATATCTCAAATCTGATCTAACTGTCAAATAGTGGATGAAGGTAGTCTCCGGTCTCTACATGGTTAGATCATATAGGCAAAAGTATGTGTTAATACATTTAAAAGAACTAAGTATGCGGACATGCAATGCATATGACTTATCAAACCTGCATTCAATGTCAGATGATAAGGGCATATATATAGCAAGAATCATATAACAAGAGAGTAGTATATCATTATGCCATGAGGTACATGATGCATTAATGTGAAAATACTTCATATATATTTAGGATGGGACTGTAATCGACATAAGACCAAGTGAGTTATAACTTGAAACTCCGTTGTCTACCTCACAACGGATAAAGAGGTGACCTACTTGTCAAAGGTAGATCCTTAACATTCTTCTCCTTCTTTCCCCTTGGGGTATAAATATACCTTTGTTAGGCACATAGTTATGCAACAATGAGAGTCATTTCTAATGGATCATGCCTACACTAATAGGATGAGCCTCAATCTCAAGGTCCTTTCGGTGCTAGGTCATCATCCCACTAGAATACATATATATATACATACTTGTAAAAGAGGCATAAGACTTTCAAATTGTTACATGCATTCTTAGGCTTAAAGGTCAAACTACATTATTCGTAGTCATGCATAACAGGCTAAAAACCCAAAACATTCTTCGAGAATACTTTTCATGCATAGGAATAGCTTCTTTGGAGCACCTTCCTGAGAAATGAGTATGGACCCTAGGGGATAGACCTCTAGAATAGGTCCACACCGCCAGCTAAACCTTCCATTGAGGAGCCTCCAGCTGTGGAGCTCAAGAAGCTACCCCAACACCCCAGGTATGTATTATTTCGTACTAACAACACTCTTCTTGTGATTGTAGCTGCAGATCTTCACAAAAACCAGGTGGAGGCATTACTGGGGGTCCTCGAAAAGTTCAAGCGAGCTATTGGTTGGACCATTGCAGATATCATAGGGATTCCTCCAGGGATATGCACGCACAAAATCAAACTTGAGGATAATTTTATGCCCACCATTGAGCACCAGCGCAAAATGAATCCACCAATGCAAGAGGTGGTGAAAAAAGAGATCATCAAGTGGCTGGATGCTGGGGTGATATCCCCATTTCTGACAGCAATTGGGTCAGTCCAGTGTAGTGTTTCCCGAAGAAAGGGGTATGACAGTGGTTGCCAACGACAAGAATGAGCAGGTCTCGTTGAGACCTGTGGCTGGATAGAGACTGTGCATGGACTACCGAAAGCTAAATAAAAGGACCTTAAAGGACCATTTCCCCATGCCCTTTATGGACTAGATATTGGACAGGTTGGCAGGTCGAGGTTGGTACTACTTCTTGGACGGGAACTCAGGCTATAATCAGATTTCCATAGCCTCGGAGAATCAGGATAAGACTACTTTCACTTACCCGTATGGGACTTTCGCTTTCATAAGAATGCCCTTCGGGCTGTACAATGCCCCAGCTACCTTCCAGCGCTGTATGATGTCGATCTTTTCTGACATGCTTGAAGACACCCTCAAGGTATTTATAGATGACTTCTCTGTAGTGGGTGATTCTTTTGATACATTTCTGTTGAATCTTAACAGGGCACTACAGCGTTGTGAGGAGGCTAATATCGTGCTAAATTGGAGAAGTGCCACTTCATGGTCAAGGAGGGGATAGTTCTTGGCCATAAGATTTCTGAGAAAGGCATAGAAGTGGATACGGCGAAGATCGAGGTGATTGAGAAACTGTCGCCACCGTCGCCACCCATATCTGTGAAATGGGTTTGGAGTTTCCTTGGGCATGCAGGTTTTAATCGACTATTTGTCAAAGACTTCTCCAAGATCACACACCATTTATGCAAACTATTGTAGAAGGATGCAAAGTTCCACTTTGATGATAACTGCAAGCATGCCTTTGAGACTCCGAAGCGAAAGCTGATTTTCGCTCCTGTGGTGGTTGCACTTGACTGGACTACCCCATTTGAGGTGATGTGTGATGCAAGCGGAATTTCTGTGGGTGTTGTGCTTGGACAGAAGCGCAACAAGACTTTCCACCCCATATACTATGCCACCAAGACCCTCAATGATGCTAAAAAGAATTATACAGTGACTGAGCAGGAACTGTTGGCTGTGGTATATACATTTGACAAGTTCTGGGCATATTTATTGGGAACCAAATCAATAGTGAACATCGACCATGCCGCTTTGAGATACCTCATGGCAAAGAAAGACGTTAAGCCGCAGTTGATTAGATGGATTCTCCTACTGCAAGAGTTTGACTATGAGGTCCTAGACAGGAAAGGATCTGAGAACCAAGTAGCAGACCACTTGTCCAGATTGAAAGATGAGTCAAGACTGAAGGATTGGTTGAACATCAGTGATTCCTTTCCCAATGAGCAGGTATTGGCAACTTCTGTTGACCTCATTCCTTCGTTTGCTGATGTTGCTAACTTTCTGGTGAGCGATATTATCCCAAAGGGCCTTAACCCTAGCCAAAGAAGAAAGTTTCTGTTTGATTTGCGCAGGTACTTCTAGGATGACCTGTACTTGTTTAGAACATATGCCAACGGGGTAATCAGGTGGTGCATGCCATAGGCGGAGATGTTGAGTATAATGGAGGCCTGTCACTTATCCGCAGTGGGGGGTTATCATGGTGGGGCTAGAACGGCGAAGAAGATTCTCCAAAGTGGGTACTATTGGTCCACCACTTATAAAGATGCCCATGACTTGGTGCTTGGGTGTGATTAGTGCCAGCGACAGGGTAACATCTCCTAGTGCCAAGAGTTGCCCATGACCCCTATTCTTGAGGTAGAGATTTTTTATGTCTGAGGCATTGACTTCATGGGCCCATTTGTGAGTTTTTATGGAATGAAGTACATCCTGGTGGCGGTGGACTATGTCTACAAATGGGTGGAGGCGGTGGCATTACCAAATAATGAGAGCAAGAGTGTTGTCCAATTTCTGAGGCGAAACATCTTTTCTAGATTTGGGACACCGAAAACTATCATTACTGATGGGGGTTCTCACTTCTCTAAATAAGGTGTTCCGTGCGGTGCTATCAAAATATGGAGTACGACATTGTCACACCTTATCACCCACTGACTAGTGGACAGGTTGAAGTGTCGAATAGAGAGATCAAGGAAATCCTGACCAAGTCTATGAATGCTACGTGGACGGATTGGGCGAGGAAGCTAGATGATGCCCTTTGGGCCTACAGGACAGCTTACAAGACACCCATTGGTATGTCTCCATATCAGTTGGTGTTTGGTAAAGCCTATCATCTGCCCGTGGAGTTAGAGCACAAAGCACTCCGGGCTTTAAAGAAGCTCAACATGAATTGGGAGGAGGCTGCTGACTTGAGACTTGACCAACTCAATGAGTTGGATGAGTTTCGCCTCCACGCATATGAGAGTGCAGCATTGTACAAAGAGAGGATGAAGATACAACTTGATAAGCGTATTGTTCATCAGCGTTTTAGTGTTGGTGACAAGGTACTTTTATACAACTCCAGGTTGAGGCTCTTCCCAGGCAAGCTCAAGTCAAGGTGGTCTAGCTCGTACACGATCAACCAGGTATTTCCCTATGGTGCAATTGAACTACAAGAAGAAAATGGGGATCGATTCAAGGTAAACGCCCAACGAGTGAAGCAATATGTTGGTGCAGCAGAAGACTCCTTGATGAAGTCTGAGTAGTCAAGACAATGCGTCGTGCTGCGACGTTAAATCAAGCGTTCCATGGGAGGCAACCCATGCATTGTAATAGTTATGAAAAAAAAACATCTTTAATTTATATGTCATGCCATTTCTTGTTTTTGCTTTGTGCTTGCAGGTGAGTAAAAGTGCCATTTTAGAGGTCGGAGGCGTACATGAGGTGGACGACATGATTGGATGTCAGAGCAGCCAAAATTTGGCCAAGTGGAAGGCCACGTGAATCTACACGGTCCGTCTGACATGGGACGGCTCGTGTGCGTGCCCGTCTGGCATTGCATTTGGGACTTGGGAAAGTGCATGGAGTGATAGAGCTAAGTGAGGCTATACGGGCAACTATAAGGCTCGTTGACATTGACATGGCCCATGTGGCCAGTCGTCCGGATGGCGTGATGAATTTTGGCCAAGTGGGGTGACACGGCCAGTCTACACAGATCGTGCAACGTGTCATGGTTCGTCTGACGTCCCGTCTAGGTGCACCAATGACCCCTTGACCAGGTAAGTTCATAAATTCGCCAAGGTTGGGCCAACGGACGGTCGACATGGATCGTGACACGTGTTACAGGCCATTTGGCCGCCCGTCCAGTCAGCGTTGATGGTCAACTATTTGACCAAGGCTTTATGTAATCCCACTTGGTTCCAAAAATTCACTTTTCACTTTCTCTTTCTCACTCTAACTCTCACGGCTCCCCCTTCCCTTTCCTCACCTTCTCTCTTAAAATTGCAACAAATTATCATCTTATTTGTGACGATTCGTGAATTAATCACACGATTCATAGCTTAAACAAAGTGTGGGTATCAAGTTTTTCAAGCAAGTACTCTTCTTCTTTGCTATTCACTAAGTAAGAACTTGATTTCTCTATCTTCTAATGTTGATTTTGGTGTTTGCATGTGTAGATCTTAATTAAAGATTAGTTCTTTCTTGTTTTAAAGCATCATAATTTACATTGTTGATGTTGGGCATGCATGTAGTGGTAAAAACCACCATTGTTGAGTTCTTAAAGATTAAACCATGAAAAGAGAGAATGTTTATTGTTTTTTGACATGCTTTTTGGGGAAATTGATTTATATAAGCTATTGTGTTGCTTGAATCATGGTTAAGTGAGGTGAATTGGCATGAACTTGTGTGCAACTGCATATTCAGTCAATGAAGGGACGAAGGGGGCCGGATTGCCAGCTAAATGACCTGTGTCGTGGCTTACGGACCATGCCATACTGTCCGTCAGAGCAACGACCAAGTGACCTTAGACGAGCCCTTTCACGGACCGTGTCGCGTTATACGGGCTGTATAAGATCACGTTTCCCCTGCACCACCTGTAGTACTTTACTTCAGTCAATTTTGATTTTAAGTCACATATGTTTGTTAAGTGCAATGGCCCTATGATAGACCGGGTGACACCATTATTAAGAGTTATTGTCACTTTTATGGCACAGGGGAAGTCTGAGTACTCTGTTAGTGCGTCAACCTGCATGTGCAATAATTTCTAACAATGTGTATTCTTTTGTGGCACGTGCAGGTACTATGGGTCCAAGACGCAGCTTAGTCAGACGCAGTGATAGGGATGAGCTTGTGTCATGCCTCCATGACTTCCCAAACTATATCATCTAGCAATCAGGCTGGGAGTGACTCAGGTGATGACTCCTCCAGTGGGTCTAAAGTTCACTATAGAGGCAATGTCTCCCCCCACTCTCCTCATGCTACGCGGGCCCATGTATCAGGCCGTCGTAGAGCCCCCCAGTCTGAAGAGGGGGGCCTTACCACGAGAGTTGAGGAGGAGGCAGTTGCCTCGGAATAGGAGAACACTTCAGACCAGGAAAAGCAGGGCAAACTCCGGAGGCTGAGATCATAACACTGAAGAGCAGGCGAATGAGGTCGAACTTCGGAACAGTGATGACGAAGACATTCATTTTGCAGTCTCCCGAACGACAAACCCCAAAAAATCTTGAGCACTTATTGTCTTTCTGAGGGGCCGGTGGACAATCCTAGGCGCTACGGACATCTACACCAACAGTCTTACAAAAGGTTCCGGGGGATTCAAACAACGACCGGTGCTTCTAGAGGTTCAGGTAATCATTGGCCAACTTGATAGAGTCCCGTAAATCAGAGATACTTTTAATCCATATCAGTTCGGTTGGATGATCCAACCACCAGGGTACTACAAGCCTGCCATTTTTGAAGAGTTCTATTCCAACTATGTTGCTAGCCTCCTAAACTTGGTGGAGGGCATCTAATTGAGAAAGGTGAAGAGATAGGTCACCCTTACTAGATCCCCGAGGTCATATGTAATGGTACATGGTACGTGAGTGAATATATCCGAAACCACCATCAACCGGTTCCTGTTTTGGCCAGACTACCAAGCTCCTCCAGATACCCAGTTTATGGAGAGACACATGCAGATTATGGATGCGGTGCAGATGTCTAATCCGTCATCAAGGGATGCACTGTTGGGCTGGATCGTACAGCAAATAGCTATTCAGGGGGTGGAGGCGCTTTGGGTTACAGACCCCAAGTGTCCTATCGCCAAAGTATCATTGACTTTGTTGTAAAATTTTGGTGGTCAGTGGTGCGGGCCAGGCTGAGATCCACAGGAAATGATAATACACTCCAAACTTCGCATGCTTCTCTTATAGCATGCCTGATGTCCAGATTCAAAATAAATGTGGGCCGAATCATTGCTTTTGAGATATAGGACCGAGCTTTATCTGAGAGACCTAGCATGCCCTTCCTGGGCCTGGTTCGTGCCCTGTGCAAATAGGCTGGTGTTCCCACTACTCATTTTTTAGAGAAGGGATAGCCCCCAATGGTATAGCCAACATTTCTCTAATCAAGGATGTCCAAAATCTGCTCATGAGAAGCAGAGCACATTCTCTAGGGGGCCCGACCAACTTCCCATCCGCACCTCCACAACAACCCTTGCCATTTGAGGACTACACCACCACCCCACCATCAAGCACGTCTTTTGAGCAGTCTGAGGGTAGTGGTGCAACTCCTCTAGTACAGCAAGGGTACACATATGTGCCTTATGAGTTTTTGGCCAGATTGGTAGCGGACTAGCGGTAGACAAGGGCCATTGTTGATCAGATAGTAGATCAGAGTCTCATTCATAGCAGGTGGTGGACTAACGTGACGATGCCCTTAGGAGCCAAATCGCCACCCTGTGGAGCCAAGTCAGCACATTGGTGGGATACTTCCACAACATGTTTGGGAGTATGACTGGAGATGAAATGAAGGATCTGGTACAGATAGTGAATGGTATGAAGCCCAAATTTCTAAGTTGACTGTACAGTGTCAGGCCCTTGCACCGGCCCCGCCTCTAGAGTCATAGATGAACCTATTCAATGTACCCGCGGCGCCGGCTCTGGATGAGATATGGGGTGTTCCACCAGTCCCATGTGAGGCACCCACGCCACCCATTTGAGGCAGCCAGTGTCCAGTCCCACAGACACTGCTGATGCCTAAGGCACTCCAGGTATGTTCTATCCCCTTATCTGTTCATTTAAGTATGTTATGGTATAGTGAGGACACTACACTGTCTTTTTGGAGGGGGTGGGGCATCCTGTCACTTGAGAGTTTTTCTTGCCATGTTTCTTTTCTCTCAAGTGTATTATCTAGTAGAATTGACATGTTTAGGTCATATTGTTTGTGTAAATATAAGTGTCATAGATGTCTAGGGTAGCCCTTGTATTGATCTTTGTGATGTTCCATGTTAACAATGCTAAGTATATATGTGTTTGCATCTCAGGCTGACTAACTTACACGATTGTGGTAAGTATTATATGTGTATGGTTGGTATTTTGATGAATGAAGTAGGCCTATGTGATTTAGTATCAATTAGTATAAAAGATGTGCCGTGTGTGTGAGCTAATTGCATAATTCCATCGACACACTTGTGAGATAGAACTTGCCTGGTTAGTCCCACTAAAATACTTGAATGACTGGATTAGGAGGGGATCTTAGGCCATTGTTGTTGAATAGTCACTTAGCCAAGAAAAATTGACCAACCAAATGAAATTGTCCCTTCGAACCAAAAGTTGAGCCTAAATGTACCTTTTCTTTGAAATCACCCAAATTCACCTCCCCCATCTATCTGTTATCTCTGTTTTGGCCCTGGTCTCTCTAAGGATATTGTGAACCTCTGCCTGGGGCAAAAGCCTAAGTTGAGGGTGTCTTGTGTTGGCCCTGGTCCTTTAGAAAGATATTGTAAACCTTGACCCAAGCCAAAGGCTTAAGTTAAGGGTGGCTAGTGTAGGGAGAGCAGAACAAAATGAGTGTGGAAAAGAATAAAGTGATAAAAAGAGAAAAGAAATGGGTTGGACCATGAGCAAAGCAATAAGCGAAAAAGAAAAAGAATAAAAATGAGTGAATGAGCACGGAAATCGCTTCCTGTACTATAGAAAGTGGAAAAATAGGGGCAAGAAAAGTTGGTGACCAAAAAGCAAATGGCTGAGTTGAAGCA
>JAPFFP010043383.1:0-13293 GCA_026153255.1 Solanum medicagineum | reverse complement strand
ATACTTCTTGGGCTTAACATATAGTCCCCTTATGATGCTAATTCGTGGCCCAAAGTTACACTCTTAACACGGACTTTTATTACAATCGAACTTGGACAATTTCGACGTTGAGCCTCGTCTCCGTTTAGTTCACGATTTTGAGCTAAGCAAGTAGGTGACTCACCTACCTGCTTACTAATTCCTAAAAGCACCTCAATTATTTTACTTCATTTAAAGCCTTAATTTCCTTAACTCAACACAAAACATGTATATCCTCGATCCCCCTAAGCGTTAGACGTACATATAGCCCATTAACACGAGATTCAAGCACTTTTAAAGTTCAGCGTCAATTTGTCCAAATCATGTCATGTTTCCTTTGAATTATACTAGTATTGTATGGTGTGGGGTGTTACAATAGATGACCTGAAGAAGGATGTTTGGACACTTGGTGAAGTCTGAGTAACCAAGTTGTCCAAGTCATGCCGCGATAATAAATCAGGTGCTACTTGGGAGGCAACCCAAGATATTTGATGTAATAGTTGTAGTTGTGTTTTATTTTTAGCTTTGGAACTTGTCGGTAATTTAATTTTTTCACATTTTAGTTGTAATTTGTGGACATTAGGCTAGTTGCATATAGGGTAAACAATATGTTCTGTGAAGAATGTGAAGGTACACGACTAAGTCACCCATCATTAGCTGAAAAGGCATTAAGAAGTGCTTCTACGACTGGTTCGATTAGCCTTCTATAAATCTATGACCTGTACAGTGTCTCGTAGAACACTTCTAGTGAGAAAAAAATTGTGCACTCTAGTCTAAAAACCAACTTTACGGCCCATAATTAAAACTAAAGGCCGTGAATGGGGCTCGTGGACCCAGGTAAGTTTTTCTGTTTTTGTTTAACTGTGGAGGTTTCTATGACCAACTCTATGAGTCGTATTAAATTTTATGACTCATAGACTGGTCAGTGAAAGCTAGTCCCCAAAAGTAGGGTTTGGGCATTTCACAAAACCAGAATCTATAGGTCGTAAAATATTTTATGGTCGATAATTGGGGTTTCGTAGAGACTAGGCCCATTAGTTTTCGACCGACCTGGTCAACCTATAAATAGAGGGTTCAAATTATTTTGACTCCATTCTTCCCCAAAATTATGAAATACAACCGACCCCTTTCCCAAACCTTTTTGACTAGCCACCACCCACATTCTGGTGAGTTTTTTTTTACGGGCACCGCACGATCCAACTCAGATGCCTGAGATATTCGCAATAGAGCCATCTTTTAAGACTCCATCCACCCTAACCGGTGCTACTACTACAAGCGGAGAGGCCCCCACAAACTGAGACAGATGTAAGTAGGGGGCCCACTACTAGTATTTCTGCCCCACAGGTCATTCCTACACTGACAACACCCACTGGCATAGTCTATGTGTTAGTAGCATCAATTCAGGCCATTGCATGGTGACTGGCCCACACTAAGTCCCAGTTAACTCAATTACTTTAACAGATCAGGCCCTAGGTGCGCCAGGCTATTTCAGCGCCCGAGGGACACATGTAGGCATTTACGGTTGCTACAATCTAGGACAAACTTACAGTCGTGGATGCTTGCATAGATGCTTTTGAGGTGTGGCTCCAGCAGATACTTATCATAACATGACTAATAGATATGATAGCCCTACAGATGGAGATCCAATAGCGCTGGGCCAATATGACAGCAATTTTGGTTGCACCAGTGGCATTACCACAAACTATACCTCTAGTGCCAGTCGCGGATTTGTTTGCTCTTGAGGAGCCATCATAGACTTCTCTAGGGAAGAGTCCTTGATGTGCTTTCAAAATGCAGTACATTTGATGCCTAAAACAGGGATTTTGTGAGTTCTTAATGTGACTTTTTATGGTTTTTATGTGTTTTTGTGATGTTCTTTCAGAAAAGTTAGGTTGGCATGATTTTGACGAAAAAGTGCAGATTTTGCTGAAGCATAGCACATATGAGCACACCTATGAGTCGTAGCCCAAGCTACGAGTCGTAGGGTGTGTGGTAGAAAGAAACAGAGACCACAATTCAGAAATTTGCTGAGTGGAGGTCACCCTACAAGGCCATCCTACGAGTCATAAGACTCACTATGACTCATATAGGTGGACTCGTAGCAGGGATCAGAGATCCAAAATCTTCGACCAAAAAACTGAAGGCCAAGACTACGAGAGGACATATGAGTCGTTGCCCAAGAAATGACTCGTTATGCGTCATACCAATTTTAGTCCAAGATGTCAAGAACCTAATACAACACCCCGATTCTGACTCGTAGGTCACCCTACGAGTCATACTTGCGAGGCTTACCAGCTGCCAACTGTCTTTTCTATGTTATATTTATGGTTATTTTGTAAACATTATATATAGTATAAGTTAGGGTTTTAAAAAGAGAGATTTGAACTAGAGAAGTTTTTATCATCTTTGAATATTCCCTTTAGAGTATTTTTAGGTTTTTAGCTTAGATTATCTTTTTCACTTGGAAAACCCAATTTTGGGAATTGTAAACATTGTTTTGTGCTCATTTTCAATCTAACAAACTTTTGGTTTGCTACTTGTGGTGTCTTCAATATTCATTGCCTTGGGTAAAATTCTCAATCATGTCATTTATTTGCATTTTTGTTAGTTTTGCCTTAGCCATGAGTAGCTAAGCACCCACAACTTGGGGTTGTGGGAACTATGGGTAGTTGACTTGAGATGACCTAGGTTTATTGCATTTCTATGATTAGGGTTTTACATGTATTGTACATTTCCCTTCATTTTGATTGTTGTTTGGTGGTGGACAACACCAAACCCTGCCTACTATCACGAGCCTGACCAAGGTCATGATGAATAGTAAAAGGGAAGTAGATGATAGAATTCGATCGATGTCTTCTCGTTTAATCAACCAAACCTGACCAAGGGGAGGTTGACTGGGACAATGGGTAGCGGTTAGTTGTCACGCCATGGTGGTCAACCAAGCGCCATGGTGAAATTTGACCTTCACCTACACTAGAGGGCTGGAAGAACCTAAGTTACTATCCTGCATGCGAATCTTCAGTTATATTTATGTTACCTAGGGTAATCGAGTCAACGAACTATGGGGAACACAATTCCCAAGTTGCCCCTAAAATTGAGTGTTTTTCCATGTAGTAGTATAGTCGCAATTTTACTTTTGTTTCTGAATTACAAACCCTCCTCCCCATTTAGAGATTCTAGTTATTGATGCTTGAAATGATTAGTAGTGAAATCTTGTAGTCAAGACTCGTATTCCCTGTGGATTCGACCCTAACCTTTGGTTAGGTTAATTGCTGACAACGACCACTTTTTTATTGGAGCGTGAACATCATGAAAAAGTATGGTGCCGTCACACGGGTGACCCGAGAAATACGACTAGGTTTTGACTTGAATTCACTATTAGTTAGTTCTAGTGTTAATTTCTATAGTCTCGTGTATTTTAACTTTTGTTTTTATTTTTGTTAGTTGATTCTAAGTACAGGTTGGCTAGCACTCTGACTGAACAAAAGTTCTACATTGCAAATGACATATTGGAAACCTTGCAGAGGCAAGTCCTGTTTTATGAGCAAGAGTCCGAAGACCCTCAAATTCACTTGCAAAATTTTACGCAAACGTTGAGGGGATCCTTGGGACGAGACACCCTGCTTGGAAGGCCATGGCTCTTCAAATTTTCCCTATGAGTCTCTGAGTGAAGCTGCGGAATGGTGGTCAATTCTCCCACCTGATGTTTGCTCTAACTGGGGGGGAAGTATAAAGAGTCTTCCCCATGAACATCTATAAAGAGTCCAACAAGCAAAAAATACAGTTCAAAATTTGTAATTTCAAAAGAGTGCAGGAGAACCTTTGGTAGTGGCCTGGGAAAGATACAAGCAGTGCTTACCGAATCAAAACCATGGTAGGATTGATGATAAATTGGCTATTAGTTTCTACTAAGTACTATCCTCCGAGGCTGACGCATTGTTCGGAGGGGACTACTGGGAGTTCATAAGATGACCATTTAATGAGATCACCGAGCATATAAACAAACTATCTGCAGTTGCCCAAGTCTACCAACCCTTTCAAGGACAGGCCAGACTATCCACTAGTTCATGGAAGGGAGCCTCAAGTAAACCCAAGAGCGAGAATGTGGAAAATTGGCTAAGATTACCTCACCAACAAAGTATCACTGAAAAGCTGACAAGGATTGAGCACATGCTTGAAAAAATCCTAACGAAGGCCAATGAGTAAGATGACATTATTCGAGAGATAAAGTTTGATGTTCTCAAATGTAACTACAAAGTGGAACAACAAACTATATCAATGCAAAGTCTTAGTGATAGGATGGAGCAGCTTGTTGAGCAACTAGATGTGGTGCACGAGGAACAAAGGAAAAGTAGGCGTAGTGATGGGACTCATGGAGAAGTCTAACTATCCATGGTGGCATAGTCGAGCCACGACGTTAAACAAGACACTTCTGGGGAGCCAACCCAAGCATCTTTTGTGTTTGGATTTATTTTGAGACATTGTCATTTGTTTGGCTAGTGTAGAGGTAGTTAATACTTTATTGAGACGGTTATGACTTTGAACCAATTGTGTCAATTTGCATTCTGGTGTATCTTAAATATTTGGTGTGCAGGAACAAAATAGGAACTGAAGAGTGGAGTAACTCATGCTTGAAACAACATATACGAGTAGGGTTATGAGTTGTATTCACTACCATGGCTCATATTCATGTTCGTAGAAGAAAACAATAAGTCTTAGAAGTGGGCACATGCACTACGAGCCAACCTTACGATTCATAGGGTACTCTACGAGTCGTAAATGGGGTTCATAGTACCCAGGTATGAAATCAAAATTTCCTAAGTATTGCTACAAGACCGGGACCTACAAGTCGTATGACGCCCTACAACTCGTAGGCGAGGTCTCGTAAGACCGATCTTCAGAATTTTATAAGGCGAACCGTTTGAATATTAAAATATTAACATCTTTTGGCTGTTTATGTCCCTTCATTAAGCATTTCATTTCACTTTATAATCCCCCCTATCATCCCCTTTCACTATTTTATTCATCCCCTAAATTATTCACCCAGTAACATTCCCCAGCAAGTCAATTTTGCACCAAGAACTTGGCCTGCTTTTTCTTATTCTTAACATTCATTCATCCATTCATCTGGAAAGTTCTCGTGGTTGATTTCGTTTATCTATGAACTAGTTTTGTCTTATAGATGTTTAAATGAATGCCTTATGACCATAATTAGCAAAACCATGTGATAGTGATTGTGGAAGTAGGAAAACTATGATGCATAACTATCTATGTACTTGTAACGGGTCGAATCTTGAATTCTACCTTTGTTGGGTGGCCTTGATGTCTGATGTTAAGGCCATGTGCTTTGTTGCATATTTTATGGGTCATTATCTTGTGGAGATTATGTGGGGCTGAAATTGTTGGGTTGAGAGGTATTATAATTCTCTTATGGTAATTTACTCACGTGTATCCCCTTTAATGTGCGTTAATGTTTTTACTATTAGAAGTGCTTTGATTAGATAAGGGAAAATTCATGCTTTGTCTTGAGGTGATTGGTAATGAAGAGTATTCAGGTTTGATGCTTTGTTGCCCATGTTTTTGTTTTTGTAACCCCTGATGCTTTTTGGTTAGTTGTTGATCTTGTGGAAGGGTTGGAGGCACCCTGGGGGTGCTCTCTGTTTTCTTGTAGGAGGACCCACTATGAGTCGTAGGTCACCCTACGAGTTGTAGTGGCCCTTTGTAGCAGGAAACAGTCACCTAAGGTGCCTTAATATTTTCCATGAGAGACTCACCTATGACTTGTAGCACTTGTTACGACTCATAGTAGTGGTTTTGTGCCCTTGATCTGAACTCTCAAAATGTCCCTGAAATGTGATATGAGCGAGTCGTACCTGAATCTCATAGGTGATTCTAGAATGCATTTCCCTTAGATGCCTTAGAAGTACGAGGCTACCATACAACTCATAGGCCACCCTACAAGCCATACTACACCTCGTATCTGCAACCCTGCACCTGGTTTAGTCATTTTACTTTAGAAATTTTATTGTTTGATGTTTGATTGTTTTATATGTATATCATTGGTACAAGACATCATGGGACTCATGCTTTGTCTTGTGATGGTTTTGTAGAGACAATGTCTCCAAGAGAACGAAGAGTTGTTGCCCTAACCCAAGGACACCAATTGAGGGATGAAACACCTGATGAACATCAATCCATTGAGGAGATGAACATCCAGCCTGACCCCGAAGCCAATGTGCCCTTGACCAGATAACAAACAAGGGTTCTAATGGAAGTAATTAGCCCCTCCAAGTCTAAAGAGGAGGGTAATGAGGAAAGGTCAGATGATGATGCCTTACTTTTTGAATCCAGTTCCCTTGAGGTATCTTAGGCTCAACATGAGGATATTGCTCCCCAACAACCAGCCGATTTTGCTTACACTATCATCTCCACAGACCCATAAAACATTAGATGGTGTGTCCCAGGGATGAAAGAGATTTATGAAAAGGGATTGGAGTTGAAAATCCAAGGGAGGCCAGTGAGGAGATTCTATGAGGAAGCAAGGCTGAAAGATTCAGACCTAAGCATTGTACTAGGGTTAGAGGCCGAAATTGAGCGGCATGGACTTGGTTGGTTATCATAGGCACTGGGGAAGTATGCCCCTTATGTAGTTAGGGAATTTTATGCCTCCTACTATGTTGCTAGTCGCAGAGATTCGCCAAGGCTCAAGAAGCCCATTGAGCAGCCACGATTGAGTGAAGTCCTAGTTAGAGGGGAGGTTGTTGATATCTCAGAAGAAACTTTTCGGAGAGTGCAATTTGGGCCAAGCTACAGAGTGCCACATTCCACTACGGAATATGATCATAGGATTGTAGAGATGAGAAACACAGTGAATCAGAAGGATGATGGGTTGAGAACAGAACTCCTTATGTGGATATCAAGTCAAATTTGTGAGGAGGGTGTTGAGCCAACATGGGTTACGAACGACACGAAGCATATTTTGAAGGCCCATCTCTCATTCAGGGAAAAATTTTGGTGGTCCATTATTCGCTGGTGTATCATACCCACTTTCATGGATAATGTGATCACATTGGAGAGAGCTGTGTTGTTTGCTAGTATTTTGGCAGGGTATAAAATTGATTGGGGTTGGGTTATGACGGAATAGATACATGAGTCAGCAGTCCTCACTCATTAGGCCTTGCCATTTCCCATTCTGATACACAAGTTATGCAAGGCAGCTGGAGTGTCGATCTCTCTCCACTTCGACCCTCATGTAGAGGCGTTGCACATGATGGATCCAGCCTAATCAAGGCCGATGAGAACCCCATTGCCCTACAGAGAGTTGTTCCTCTGCCTATCCTAGAGCCATTTTTGGTAGAGCCCCTGACTCAGGGGTCAACTCCAGCTGCTACAGGGCCCACACCAACTGTGGAGATCGAGTCCACACCATCCTCCAGTAATCCAGCACCAGCAGCATCTACAATACAGGTTGATCCTCTTACTTCTGTTGTTGTTTTTCAAGCATTATTACGCAAGGTGGCTACGGTGGAGTCCACACTGCAGGCTCTGTCTGCACGTGTCAGACCTTGGGTTGGCCAGACCATACGGGACTCAGAGGAGAGGATGAAGGCATTCGCCTGTGATTTGGTTGATGAGAGAGTTGGAACAGTGGATGCCCGAGTCAATGCTTTCGAGGCGAGGGTCTAGCAGATACTTGAGGGAGCTAGGCCTGCTGATACAAGTGTTGTGACACAGGAATTGGCCAAGTTTAAGGCTGACTTATTGCAGATGTTGGCAGCTCCTGTTGTAGTCCCAGAGGTGGTACCGGCGGGTGCTGAGGCATTTGAGTGGCTAGCCAACCATCTGAACGTCTGTGGAAGAGGCCCCTTGATCATAGTGATGACCCAAAGCCAACTCCGAAGAGGCCGAGACCGAAGGAGGAGACCATACCAGAGGAGGTGGTGCAGGAGTTGCTATTATTGGCGTCTATTTAGAGAGATTGAGAGAAACACACCCCACATAGAGAGGGTACTTCTGGTACTGTTGAGAAGATGGTGCCCCAGGACCTCACAGCTCAGCAAGAGACTGGTGCTTGAGGCACCACGATGTTTGACCCTTTTTACCCCAGTTCTTACATTTTCTTTATGGATATTTTGTCATGTTATTAGAGAATTTTTATCTTTATATTGGTTTTGGATGTTTGTTTTGGATAATGTTTTGTCACTTTGGTTTTGGATACTAGTTTTAATTGTTGGTTTTTGATGTATATATATCTATTTTATATTTGCTATGTCCGTATTTTACGTGTTTTTACTTTGAGGACAGAGTATCCTATTTTGGTGGGGTGTGGGAAGTTATGGATTAAGGTACGTCTGAGTAGCCTCGAGTCCATAACTTCCCCTATTTTTGATCCCAAGATTTTTTTGCCGTGCTTCTTTTTTCTTGTGGATGTTTACTTTTCTGTTGAACTGGCATGTTTAGGTAGTGTAGATAATGTGTAAATTCATAGTAATGTTGTCTGTTGTCATATACATAGCCTTAAGATATATTTTTAAGTTTTGATGACAAATTGGGTACCCTTAAAATTTTTGAGGCTGTGGTTATTAGTGCATTCATACATTTTTGAGTAGCTGGCAATGATTGTTCTGATATTATGAAGGAAAGGCTGAGGCTTGAAGTATGACTTGTGAGTCTATGCTTAATTGTAGGTGTAATGTCATGTATCTTATATGCTTATTTTGCTGCATTCATGCATCTTGTATGGCCTCAGAACTTGCCTTGTTACTCTAAGATTGGTTTGGTGGTGTGGTTGATACGGAAAGTATCTTAGGCCTTTGTTCTTTGAGTGAACCCACTTTTGGCCTAAATGACCCACCAAATGAGTGAGTGAATCCCTTGTTTCAAATGTTTGACCTTCTCATGTACTCATTCTTTCTTGACACCTTGCTAACTTAACCTTGTTCAATGAAATACCTTGATACTGGCCCTGGTCTATCCTTGAACATCTGAACCTTGATTGAGGCCAAAAGCCAAAGTTGAGGGTAGCTACAATTGGTGGCCCTGGTTTGGGGCATAGATATTGTGTAGTTCACCTAATGCTAAAAGCCTAAGCTGAGGGTGGCCTTTATTGTGGTAAAGTAACAATAATAAGGTGGTTACTTGGAAAATCAAGAAAGAAATGAAAAATCATGAGCCAGATGAAGAAAAAGAAGAGAAAAGTTCCTTGAGTTGAGAAAAAGTAGCCCAAAAAAAAGAGCTTGAAACTGAGGTACAACTGAAAAAGAGAAAGAAAACACCCGGGGAAGGCTTAAATTGGTATAATAAGAATGGACTTAGTGAAAATATATGGGTTATGAGGGTGAAAGTGTTGGTAAGCATGGTTCAAGAATAGCCTTTAATCACTATTTGCCTAAACTGCCATAACAAAACCCCTGAGCCTATGTTACAAGCCAGTAAGTCCTAAAGTGATCCAAATCCACTTTGTCACCACATCGAAAGATGAGTATAAGGGAAAGCCTATGGTGTTAGTCATTGTGCATGAATTTCAATTGTGAGAGTGAGAAATGCTTTCTCAGTCCCTGAATTCTAAATGTTTTTGAGTGAGTATGAGGGATTTCTTTCCGGTGAGGGCATTTGCACTACTTGAGCAGCATATGACTATACCAGTGATTGTGGACGGTTGATGCTCCTTAGCTTGTCATAGTTGGATTGCCTGGTATCTCATTATGTTCTTGATTTGCTTAACAACTTTGCAATCCTATTTGAAAATAGTAGTTGGGTACCTAAATAAAAGGAGTTTTTGTATATGCCATTAGTATAATTGCTATGTATTTCTCTATGTCTACGTAGATTGAGTAGTCGCTTGAGGACAAGCAACAATTCTAAATTGAGGGTGTTGATGTGCTGTCAAAATACAACACATTTGATGCCTAAAACAAGGGATTTTGTGAGTTTTTAATGCAACTTTTTATGGGTTTTATGTGTTTTTGTGTTGTTCTCGCTGAAAAGTTAGGTTGGCATGATAAGTGCAGATTTTGCTGAAGCTTAGGACATATGAGCACAACTATGAGTTGTAGCCTAAGCTACGAGTCATAGGGTGTGTCATTGTAAGAAACAAAGACCAAAATTTAGAAATCTGCTAAGTGAAGGTCACCCCTACGAGGCCATCCTACAAGTCATAAGTCTCACCACGACTCATATAGGTGGACTTGTAGCAGGGATCAGAGAGCCAAAATATTGGACCAAAAATTGAAGGAAAAGACTACAAGAGGGACATACGAGTCGTAGCCCAAGCAATGAATCATACTTATAGGTCATACCAGTTTAGTCCAAGATGTAAAGGACCGACACGAGACCCCAATTATGACTCGTAGTCACCCTAACGAGTCGTACGTGCGAGGCGTACCATCTGCCAATTGTCTTTTTGTGTTATTTTTGGGGTTATTTAGTAAACACTATATACAGTTTAAGTTAGGATCTTAAAAAGAGAGATTCGAACCAGAGAAGTTTTTATCATCCATGAATATTCTCTCTAGAGTATTTTTAGGTTTTTAGCTTAGATTATCTTTTTCTCTTGAAAAACCCAATTTTGGGGATTGTAAACCTTGCTTTGTGCTCATTGTCAATCTATTAAGCTTTTGGTTTGCTATTGTGGTGTCTTCAATCTTCATTGCCTTGGGTAAAATTCTCAATCATGTCATTTATTTGAATTTTTGTTGGTTTTGCCTTAGCCATGAGTACCTAAGCACCCACAACTTAGGGTTGTGGGCACTATGGGTAGTTGACTTGAGATGACCTAGGTTTATTGTATTTCTATGATTGGGGTTTTGCATGTATTGTCTATTTCCCTTCATTTTGATTATTGTTTGGTGGTGGCGAACACCGAACCATGCCTACTATCACGAGCCCAACCAAGGTCATGACGAATAGGAAAAGGGAAGTAGACGACAGAATTCGATTGATGTCTTCTCGTCTAATCAACCAAACCTGACAAAGGGGAGGTTGAGTGGGACAACAGGTAATGGTTAGTTGGCACGCCATGGTGGTCGACCAAGCGCCAAGGTGAAATTCAACCTTCACCTTCACAAGAGGGCTGGAAGAACCTAAGACTATCCTGCATGCGAATCCTCAGTTGTAGTTATGTCACTTAGGGTGATCGAGTCAACGAACTATAGGGAACACAATTCCCAAATTTCCCCTAAAATTGAGTGTTTTCCCACGTAGTAGTATAGTCGTAATTTTACCTTTGTTTTTGAATTACAAACCCCCCCTATTTAGAGATTCTAGTTGTTGATGCTTGAAATGATTAGTAGTGAAATCTTGTAGTCAAGCCCCGTATTCCCTGTAGATTCGACCCTAACCTTAGGTTAGGTCAATTTCTGATAGTGACTGCTTTCTTATTGGAGCGTAAAGTTCATCAGGCCCCACACTAATAATGATCCAGATACTGTTAGGATGCAGGCGGGGTTGAGACAGGAGTTGGGGCTAAAGATTGCCATGATGCACTCGAGACAGGATGAGGAGCTGCGACAGACTCGTGAGCTTGAGAGGGTGAGGGGTGTTGGTCCTTCCATACATGTTTCTACCACTGAGGAGGCCACCAGGTAGGTTGAGGGTGGCCAGACTCAGCCAGAGGCTAGAGCTTAGGCACCCACGTGTGTCCTATTTTGACCCCTATGCTTTATATTTTTTTTTTGTGCATTGAGGACAATGCAACAATGTTTTGATAGGGTGTGGGTAGTTATAGGCCTTAGTAAGTCTAAGTAATCTTGGCCTATAACTATCTCCAATTTTGAAACCTATGTTTTCTTGCCTGTATTCTTTTTCCACATGGATATTTAATTTTTGTTGAAACTGTCACCACTGAAATAGGGCCTAGACGTGACACGGCGTATAGGGAGCCCGAAGGGCCCTTAAACAAGCTTCTTAACTTATCATTACATGTCATGTTTCGCAGAAGCATTTAAATGACATAAAAGAGTAGAAATAGGGGCAAAGGGACTAAGGGGAAAGCTTGCATAACATCATACTCAAGAGAAAAAGAGTCAAGACTCCGGGCTCACCCTCTCATTCAAAATAGAAAAAAGGTAGAATGTCACAGTACATAGTAAAAGAAACATAGACTAGGATCCCCGAAGTGGAGGACTCACCAACTAGCTTGAGTAGCAGCGAACTAGCCACGTGGAGGAGGAGGATGATCAACTTGGGCTCCGGTTCCTACATGGTGATATCATGTAGGCAAGAGTATGCGTTAGTACGTTTAAATGTACTAAGTATTTAGGATGTAATGCAACAAGAGATAGGCATCATAATCAAAATGCATAACATTAAGCAATATAGGCATAATATAACAATATGGCATGTACGATCAATGCTTAAGTAAAATAACGCTTAAGTAACTCATGCTTATATAGGATATCATATGTGGAGAAGAGACCAAGCTAGATTTCCAAAGTACAAACCCCTTGGTAGGTTTGTGCTGATGCCGCCCCATCACTTAGGTGGTGAAGTATAAACCCCTCACTAGGTTGGTGCTGATGCTACCCCATCACCCCAGTGGAGAAGTATGAACCCTTCACTAGGTGTATGAGTACAAACCCCCATGTAGATTAGTGATGATATCGTCCTATCACTTAGGTGGTGAGGTACAAACCCCTCACTAGGTTGGTAATGATGTCGCCCCATCACCCCGGTGGAGAAGTACAAACACCGATCTAGGTTAGTTATGATGCCGCCCCATTTCTAAGTGACCTTCACTAGGTTGATGAGTACAAACCCCCATCTAGGTTATTCAGGTTCTTAGTAACCCCGGATTGGGCATGGTCTAATGCAACACTTTATATAGAATTTATCATATACATAAAGTCATTTCATCATCATATAGTCAATCATATTATCTTATGCTTTGGACCTTCAATTCCTCAAGAAATCGTAATCGGACATTTTATCAAACACTAGGTGGATGTGAAATGGTAATATAAGAACATGCAATTTAAAGAGGAAATCATGCAAGAAAATCCATTGTAAAACCACCAATCAATACCTTGCAACACTCCCAAGCAATGTACATAAAAACCCCTCATCAAATCTTACAATATCTCCAAGATTTATAACTCAAAACATAGCAAAATAGTCACAACGTTGCATAGTTTTAACATAGTTCATAGACATGTTCATACTAGAAAACCCATTTGAAAAATCAACTTTAGATCATGAAAATTGAGAAAAATGGAGATTAGGGCCCATGGGTGGAAGAACCCAATGATTAAAATCTACATACCTTAGCTTAGGAGATGA
>JAPFFP010043382.1:0-13293 GCA_026153255.1 Solanum medicagineum | reverse complement strand
AAGCGAACTACTACTTGGAATTCCAATGTTCACTCCATATGGAATGAAGGAGTGGTCCACTTGTTGAGGTAAACCAAACTTGACACCACATTGTGGGTAACTTGTCCTAGTTGGATCCACTAGTAAAAGCCCATTAAGGGAAATAAAATAAACCTTTTTGTGGCATATAGTTAAGAGACCAAGACTTTATATAAGGATCCCTTGGGTCGAGCCCCCACCTTAACCCTTTTTCGGTGCTAAGTCTAATCCCACGAAATACTTGACATAGTCATAATTAATTATAGCTTGAATAACTCGTAAAAGCATGATCATATGGCATGATCATAGGCTTAAAGTCATGCAATTCAAGAGTATAAGACAAAAGAGGAGTAAAATCAATTCATTTTGAAGTCATGCAAATCCACCCACCAATATTTTAGTAAAACTCTCATTTGGGTGTCATGGAATTTATCTTAAAAATTCATGATCTTTCATGGTTTTCATAGTTCATAATGCATAATAGGAAGTATCCATGAAGAATCTAACCTTGAAATCATGAAACTTCATAAAAAGAGAGAGTTGGGCTCCATGGGTGAAAGACCCATGGATAAAGATCCACATACCTAAATCTTGGAGCTTTTTGAAGAAAGATTTGAGGAAGACTTGACGCTTGAATTGGGTTCTTGAAATCCAAAGCAAGTTGTTGAGATTCTTGAATTTTAATGGGATAATTTATGATGTTTTGGAGAGGATTTGAGAGATTCTAGAGAGCTTTTGGGGTTGAAAATGGCTAAGGAATGAGGGTTTCCTGTCTAAATAGGCATTGGGTTATTACCCAAATGGCCTTGAGCTAAACTAGAAAATTAAGGAACCTGATGAACTGGTCCACGTCCAGTGGAAGACGCGGACTTGCAGCGGACAAGTGTATTCCACCAGCCCTCGTCCAATCCGTAATGCAGACTGGTCTCCCACCCTCATTGATTTAGCTCCCATAGCAAAAAATTAGTTTCTGGTACAGGTCATCTAAAAATCTAAGGCCACCCATTTTCTACAAAATTTTGCCCCCTGAAAAATAATATGAAGTCGAATTTGCGAAATCATGCATGGATTTTGAAATATCCAAGAAATACACCATAGGGCATTTTCAAAGTACGTGAGAGGTGTTACAGTGAACATTTGCATAAGATCAATCACTGTAATCTAATAACGTTTTGCTGGTATTTTGAAATTAAAAGACTGCTGAGTATGTGAGACAGGGTCAGTAACTTCCAACGGAAAGGATGGTTAACTGTTGACAAAGGTGAAGAAATATTCTAATTCACACGTGGCCACCAGCTTTCCCAAAATAAGGGGAGATCTACTGCTTAATGCTTACGAAAACATCCGACCTATACTATAGTCAAGTCGTTCGCCTATCTTTCTAATCTCCTTTCCTACTATTCATCATATTTTTTCAAGGGTTTCATTATTGGACCTTGGACCCCTTTCGTATTATGGGAGTTGTCAGTGTATAGGGCCCTGCTTTGCTATGCACCATTCATGGTGCTACCAAAAAAAATACTTTATTTGAAGACGGTGATGGTGCAAATACATTCCATGCTTTTCACCCAACTCAAGTCGAAGAAACCTATTCAATTCTTTCTGTAGCTGCATCTGTCTCACTAGGTTGGCCAAGATCATTCAACTCAACATGTAAAACGCCATGATCTTTTCCCCCGCTCGAGTGCATCAAACCCCTAGGTCGCTTAGATTGTTCATTGTTAGAATATACTATTAATAATGTGGTTTAGCTATAGTATTATATTTTTTATGTAATGTCTGATTGTTTCATTTGATTCAATAAAATTTCTTTAAACACATCACTGTACCTACATGTGTATCCTTTACTTATATAGTAGACAATTTACTGTATGGAGTCATTTGGCTCATACGTGGAAGATTAAAATAGTTGGTCCTTATGAGTTATAAATATATGTTCATAATCGAAGATAAAATTGGACAAACAACTTGATAACTGTAACACAAGATTAGATATAGGTTGATCTTGATTATGACAATAGCTTCATTCTAACTTCTTATGATAGTGCAATTTTTCTTTGTATTGAATCGACTGAATTGAGAAGCTTTTTTATGTTTTGAATATTTATATTACATCTTCTCGAAATCATTAAATGTACTTATACTCTTAACCTTGATATAATTATTATGATCAACTATTTTCTTATCATCTTGATCTATCTAAAGGTGAGCCCCTACAGGGGTCAATATATTCCTGATAGATTGGACAATGACAAATCGTATTTGTGAAATAACACTAGTTGATGGAATCCATACCTCAATTTTGAGATTCATGATACCCCTTTATGATTGCTTAGAAGTTTTCATGTGAAAATCCTGCAGGGGGATTATACATATTTGTCACATGAAATAAACTAAGCGTAGTAATGAAAGATTAAATTAATCAATGAATTTAAATTATTAGAGATTTAATTTTATTGATTCGTATCGATAATTCTAGCATTGGGAGTTAAATATAATTTAATGTTGGATTTTGAAATTAAGTGGAGGAGTGCAACTATGGATTTTTTGTGGAATAATTTGTTATTCATTATGGTAGGATCAATTCATTCAATAACAAATTAATGTCATGATTAGAAACCTTTGGTATTGAATCTGTGGTCCCTAAAATGCTAATTAATTATATATTTCTGGAAAATAAAATGGAAGGCTCTTGAAGCATTAAAATATTTTTTATTAAACTTCTAGATACGTTTCTTTGTTAAAACATGGAGACCTTTTTAGTTGAGAAAATATTCCCTCATATTTTTTGATATCGATTAAGGAACGTGGATAAAAGGGAGTGGCCTATCTCAAAGTCTCTTACCGGTTTTAAGATTCCAAAAAGATACTGGACTTAGTGAAGCATAATCTGGTATTATTAGAAGACTGTAGACCTAGAGATTGCTACTTTGAACAATCTTTATGCAAGTTTCAAAAGGTTAGTGAATTCTTTTCACGAACTTGATATATGTTATTTAGTAAACTTGTAAGTTTTGTGATTATTTGCATGCTTCCGCTGCCTAGCTTCCATCAATTGGTTCACGAGCCAATCTACATATACTAGATAATGTATGTTTAAATTAGTATACATATGAAATCAAAAGTTACTAATTTTTGCATTAGAAATCTCTAGTTCATATGTTATTTGAAAATCATGTAATTAGTCATAAGTTCATACGCTATAACCATGAATTAAAATATGTAATCAGAAACTGTAGCTTTCTGCTGGACTATGATTTTGTTCTTCTTGACTTATGCTAATGAAATATATATCATTCATGACTTAGATTGTAGATAGGTATTTAGTTGTTTTAATAATTCTGCATCAGTGGTTAAGAATGAATTTCTTCAATCAACAATTATCATATCAGTGGCAGACTAAAGATAAATAAAGGTGAATAATCTCAATTAAAGGTAATCAAAACAAATCAACAGGACTTGTATGAAAGACACTAGTCAGACAATATCCAAGTTATCAATCTCAAATCTAGTCTATGAAGCCTCTACCTAAGTTGTCTAGATGGTGCCATGACAGAACCATAGCTACCTCAAAACAAAATAAACAAGTTTAAAAGTCCGACTCTGAAGATACATGAAATAGTATGCATCCCCCGAACTCAAGGAGGATTCACCAATCAGCTGGAATAAGAGGAAGATCTTCAATGGAGCGCCTGTTGATGATCTCTGGTACTTGTCTCTGCATCATGAAAAGATGCAGGCCCGAATGGACGTCAGTATGTGGAATGTACGAGTATGTAAAATAGTTGAGTGAAATAGATATAGATAGAATAAAAATAACTCAAAAATGCTCAATCAAAATGTCAAATGTCTACCTAAAGCAAGAATAAAAAGTAGATAATGACCAATCAATACAATCCAAATCAATCCGGTCCAATCAAGTCAGAGTACTATAAGTATAGAACCTATCTGGGAGTTTCTCTTATCCGAAAACATTCACTCATGAGCTAGTGATTGTACAACAATCTCATTGATGTTGCCACAACCATTCAGTACTTGCCAGGATAATGAACGAATCGATCCATAATCGATTCAATCAACTCAGTCCTCTATTGTTTCAAGGGCCTATCAAGAAGAACACCCGACTTAACAGTTTCACTCCCTCCTCTACGCTTGATAACATAGTTATTTTGTTTGAGTTACACTTACTCTTACTCAACTCAATGCTCGATAATCCTCCCAAGACTCAATGCTCATAAGATAATTGCTCTCAATCAACTAGTCTCAGTGAACATTTGTCAATTCAATTCATCACATCAACTATCAACTCTTTGGTTACATTCTTTGAAGGTTCATCTCTTGACTCATAGAGACTCTGTCATGCATCATTCTAACCTATAACATTCAGGAAAACAAAAGTAGACTTAAAGCACTTAGGGATTCCATAGGCTCTTTAGGCTCAAATTATACTCATGCATGCTCGTTTAAATGAAATATGTAAAAGTAATAAGAATTCATGTTAGTGTTCATATAGTACGGAAAAATCATCTATTTCAAATATTTAATTTATAAACATAGTAATTCATGCAAGATTATGTAAAAAATACATTAGAAATTAAGAAAAAAACCTTTAAGAAACATTCATTAGAGACTCAATTTACTCAGAACTCCATCAATTCCGGTTATAGGGCACATGGAAGAACATAATCCATATTTAGCTAGTCTTACATACCTGGATGTTTTGAATCTTGAACCAGCATGGGAAAACTGACAAGGTTATCTTCAAACCCTAGCCTCTTCCTCCTTGAAACCTTGCTCTAATTTGGTGATGGTATTTTAGTGTAAAGAGGTTGAACTGACATCTTTAGGGATTTATTTAGGTGCAAAACGTCAGGTTTAGACATTGAAAGGGTAAAAAGACAAAAACACCCTTTCTTAAAAAGCTATCAAAAGTTGTCTACGGTCCCATCTACCACCCGCAGAAACTTCCACACCCATAGGGACCCTTCCGTAAACCTTTGGGCTAATTTTGGGGTCTCTGAATCAGTTCCATGAGCCCAATCTACAGCCCGTAAAAGATCCTACAACCCATAGATTGGTCCAAAAGTCTAGGACCAAAAAATGGATTTTCAGAATCTTTTTTCCATGAGTTAGCATACGGGTTGTACTTTAATCCACGGCCTGTAGAAGGTTTCATATTCCATATGTTTTTTGGAAATCTTCAGTAAAAAAAAGGTCATAACTTTTGACTCCAAACTCCAAATGAGTTAAAATTAGTTGCGTTGAAAAGATAATTCAAAGTCCTTTCATTTAATTAGTTATAAGACACGTAATTCCTTGTGTGTGTAAGAACTTGGATTTTCAAGCATATTTATGTAGTTTAGGGCCATCATGGGCCCCCTACGTCAAGCCAAGTTCAAAGAATTTTTCGTTGGCTAAGTTCGACACTAGTACCAGTAGAAGGGTCAACATTAAACAAGAATAAATCTTAGCACATTTGTAACTGGGTGGACAACAACATGTCAAATGAAATCCCTTTGAGTTAGCTACGCAACACACTTGGTTTCAAATCTTTCCTATGTCGGATGAAGGAGTTATGACCATTTTCCTGAGACCCTCCCGTGTAGTGAAGCCCCACGGGCACCTATACAGGCAGGGGTGTCTTGTACGGACCATGTGAGGTGTCTTGAGTTGGAAAAGGCCATTTTGGCCTAAGGTATGGGGCACAACCAGTGGCATAGGCTGTGTGGCTTGCCACTGGCTGTGTGGCTTGCCACTGGCTGTGTGGCTTGCCACTGGCTGTGTGGCTGGTCGTGGGGTGAGTACAAGAGAGGAATAGTGGGAGTTTGAGGGAGGTTTCTTGCTTAGTATTGTGCCACACCCCTCACCACGATGTGTGGCATGGTGCACGACCTGTGGTCATTGGTGTGGATCCTGGGCAACATTTTCCAGCACCAAATATGGTGCCACAAGCCTCCACACGACCCGTGAGGCTCCACACGAACCATGGAGGCCTCCGTGGTCGCGACGAGACATCTTTTTCCAATTGATTTCCAACTTCAATTTTTAGACCAAGTACCTTGTCGTGGGCACTCCACACGACCCATGGGATCTTCCATGGGACACCACTTTGCCAATTTTTCCATCTGTTCACTAATGGCATTTTCAAAAATACTAATTATTCTAATGACCCTTTTTGACTTCCTAAGCTATCTTAACGTTCCTAAAAAACCTAAACAATGTTCCAAAGGATATAACTCACTACTCTCATCTCAATCACACACCCAAATCCTCTCAAGAGCCTCCATTAAACTCCAATTCAATTTCAAGGAAAACCCAAGAACAAGTTTGGATTCCAAGACGCACTTCCAAGCTTCCATTCTTCCCAAACTCAATACCAAGGAAACTCTAGGTCTAAGGTATGTGGGTTGATCCTTGACATTCCTTTCAATCAAGGAGATCTAAAATTATTTTTAAGCAATCTCATGGATTTCTAGTTACATTAATTTTGAGATTTTGAAGATTTATGAATCCTAAAATTCTAAGTATGCATGGGTAGTATTTATTTGATGATTTTAATGTGATTTAAACTATTACATGAGGATATTCTTTGGGATTTATGGAATTTCAAGTATGAATGTCTCCATTAAGACTTCTAAATGCATGGGTGATTACACTATGAATTTAAATGTGGATTTAATTATGTTTTCGATTGAATTGCATATTATATTGTTGATTTTAGATTGAATCTTAATTACTCATGTCATTCTCTCATTATTCATAGCATATGCATTCATGTACATGGCTTATTATGGGAATTATGTTATCGGCTAAGCCCAATTATGTTCTATGGTATGATTTTGATAAAATGTTGGTTATGACAATATTGTGATCACTATGTCTTTGATTTTTCCTCTTTGAGCATTTTGGGTGCTTGCACCATTTTGTATATGAATGGGGTATTCCTATGCGTGAGTATAAAGACTATGAAATTATGTTTTGGCCTTTAAGCCTAAGAATGTATTGAGATGGTTTCGAAAATGATTTACGTCGTTTGAAAGTATGTATGTATGTATGTATGTGTGTGTGTGTGTGTATATATATATTATATATATGTATATCTATTCTTGTGGGATGACGACTTAGCACCGATGGATTGGGGGCGTTAGGGTTATCCCCAAAGGCCCTCTCCCTTTACTTGAACTATGTGCCTAGCATAGGTTTCTGATCCGAAGAGGGAGTTTTCCCGTAAGGAGAAGAAATGATTTGATTTGTGATTTTGTGAAAATCCTATCCGAAGAGGGAGTTGTCCCTTAAGGAAGGTTACTTCATACGAAGAGGAAGTTTTCCCGTAAGGTGAAGTATGGTCTACCCTTGGTAAGTAGATCACATCTTTACCGAAGAGGGGATTTTATCGGGATTCCAAGTAATAGCCGCTTGGTCTTACTTATGTCGATTGAGGTCATATCCCTAATATATATATAAACGAGTGCATCATTTGCATTCCAAGCATCAGGACTTTCATAGCATCTTGTTATATTACATTCTTTGGTATTCAACTCTTTCAATATTATGTGCCTTGTCATTTAATGTTGATATGCAGGTTTTGGTAAGTTATATGCATCACAACCCGCATACTTAGTACAATCAAACGTACTAACGCATACTCTTGCCTACATGATTTTACCATGTAGGGACCGAGGACTTTGACCATCCACCGTTTGAGTTCTCGAATTCCAGATTTACTTGTAGTGGTGATTCCTGTCTTTCAAGGACGCACCACCATCTATCTACCTATGTTACTTACTTTCCCTTATGTATTGAGGGTGAGCCTGGTGTATGTCTTGGCCCCCGACCCATCTTTATAGAGGCGTTGTTGGACATCTTGTAAACCTCTTCATATTATTTGTTATGTGTTATAGTTAAGTCTATGTTATGTATATGGTTATCTTTAAGTACCGATGTGTGACTTGTTGTCATGTTGATGGAAAGATCTTAAGACCGAAATTGCCCCCATAGTGTGACTCCTACTTTACCGTCCTTTAGAACTATGTGTTGATTGTTGACTATGCTTCCGAACCGATAATGCAAGTTTTGGTATCTTGAGACTTGTTTAGGGACTCTCGGGTTCCCATACGCCATGTCACATCTAATCCCTAGATTCAGGTCATGACAAAGATGATATCACAGCCCTAGGTTTGTAAATGATCCTCGGTGTCCAACATGTCGCGTCAAGTAGAGTCCTAATCATGGGTGTGAAGTGCACCATGCATATATTGAGAGGCTACGACAACGTTCTAGGAATTGTCTCACTTCTTCGTGTCTTATGTCGTGCTGTAAATAGTTGGTTTAGCTCTTAACCCTTGATGGTATCCTTACTTTATTTCAGAAGATGCCTCGTGGTAGACCTACCAGACCAGCCCTAGCTAATTAGGGTCAAGCACCTCAAGAACCTCCGGATAAGCCTGTCACTCATGGTGAATTCCATACGGCCTTTGCCATGCTTGCCCAAGTGGTGACTACTCAGGCTAGGCAGGCTAACCTTCCTCGGGATTCCACTCCGGCTTCCAGAGTGAGAAATTTCACCCAGATGAATCCTCTGGTGTTTTTTGGGTCTAAGGCTGACGAGGATGCTCAAGAGTTCATTGAAGAGCTCTCAAAGGTATTGAATTTCATGGATGTCACTTCTAAGGAGAGGGCTGAGCTAGCTTCTTATCAGTTGAAGGATGTAGCACAGGTGTGGTATACTCAGTGGTCTATGGAGAGCATTTGTGGTGATGTTGTTAACTGGGAAGAGTTCAAGCTTGCTTTTCTGGATCGTTTCTTCCCACTTGAGCTTAGGGAAGCCAAGATGACCGAGTTTATCAACCTCAGGCAGGGTAACATGAGTGTAAGGGATTATGCCCCAACACTTGTGGTTGATCCTCGTGCAAGAATGCACAAATTCATCTCCGACATTTCTGACTTGCTTGTTCAAGAATGTCGTACAGCCATGCTTAATCGGGATATGGACATCTCCAGACTTATGGTTTATGCCGAACAAATCTAAAGGGAGAAACTCATGGGGAGAAGGATGCAGGATCCTAAGAGGGCCTACTTTTATGGTGGGTTCTCCGACTCTCGGAGTGGTGATATTGGTCGTTTCCAACAAGGCCAAGGTTCAAGAGCTCGGGTTGCTAACGCTAAGGTGGCCCCTCCTAGGGCACCTATTGATGGTGGTCAGGGAAAGCTATGTGTACCAAGTGTACGAAGCACCACACAGGTCCTTGTTGGAGAGAATAGGGTGCTTGCTTCAGGTGTGGTGATAAGAATCACAAAGTTGCTGACTATCCCAAGAACCTTCAGAAAGGTCAAGTTCAGGTGGCTCAAGGTGGATAAGGTCAGCCAAGGGCTCCTCAGGGTGTCGCTCTGAGGAACAACGGGTTTTATGCTCTTCATGCGCGTTAGGAAGTTAAAGAGGTTCCAGATGTTATGACTAGTACGTTAAAAGTCTTTGATTTTGATGCTTATGTTTTGCTTGATCCGGGTGCAAACTTGTCTTTTGTGACTCCTCTGTTAGATATTAAATTTGGTTTGAGACCGGAAATTTTGAGGGAGCCTTACTTAGTTTATACTCCCGTGGGTGAATCTGTTATTGCACATAGAGTGTATCGTGTTGTCTTGTTTCGGTATTGCATAAGATATTCCCGTGTGATCTTATGGAACTGGAAATGTATGATTTTGATGTGATTGTTGGGATGGATTTGTTGCATGCATCATATGCCTCTGTAGATTATAGAACCTGGGAGGTCAAGTTCCGACCTCCTGGTGAGCCCGTTCTTGACTGGAAAGGTAGTGACTCCGCTATCATCCACAAAATACTACCGAAATCACTTATTTCCTTTTCCTTGGGCAATAAAATCCTACTAGGCATCCTCCGGTACCGTCTGGACTCTTAACGGGCTTGTTATGGACCCATTCGCATGATATTTTGAGAAAGTTGCGTTGAAACCCCTAGCAACACCAGATTCTGTGGGCTAACACCCACAAAATACTGTCAAAATCATTTGTTTACTGTTCCATGACTCATAAAATCCTACCAAGCATCCTCCGCCGCTACCATGCCAATTGAGGCTCTTGGCAAGCTCGTTACGGAGCCACTCGTGCAATTTTTCGGGAAAGTTGCACCGGAGACCCCAGTAGAGTTAGATTTCGTGGGCTAACACCGACAAAAAGACTATCGAAATCGTCTGCTTCCAGTTCATTAGCCTGTAAAATCCTACCAGACCTCCTCCGACACCTTCGAGCCACCTGGAACTCTTAGCAGGCTTATTACGGACCCACTTGTATGATCTTTTAGGAAAGTTGCATTAGTGAATCAGCATCAGTCTCCGGTCCGATCCCAAATTCAACAACGTTCTCTCTAGGAGGACAGATTTATTTCATCAAACCATCGATTATACCTTTCATAGCTACATTTTGGAAAAAGATGGACTATCTGGAGGTTTATAGTATGAGGAAGGAGGAAGGCTATTTTTGGGGGAAAAAATGTTGGAAATTGAAGAACCAGGTCCTTTTTTCCTTAAACAGAGTAAATGTGGTTTCTTTTTTTCCAAAAGCGATAAAAATGGATGTGTGGTTTATGATGATTCGACTCGAAATTTGAAAGAAGTTGCTGATGGAATAATGGAATCAAAATGAAAGATGAAAGAATTTAGAATTGTTGGGCCTCAAGTTTCCCTTTCCATTGATCGAACCTATTCAAAGGCTTTAATTAGACTTTATTTTCTCCTAATGCTACCATAGAAGTTTAATTATTTTTCTGTTTCTTCATTGTAGTTAACTATTCCTTTGATCAATCTGCTTAGGGTGTTGAGATGCGCTACCCTGTGAACTCCAATCTAGTTGGAGATTGGATTGACCCTATGAATCCTAAATATCATCAACACTATGTCCAGCTGAAATTTGTATCAATTCAATCAAATATTTCTCCAACCTGGTTCAATGCTAAATAAACTAAATTGAGAAGTTTTGTAAAGACGTCGAAAATAAACTTTCATGGTAATATTGCAGCATGTGTAGGTTTCAATGCAGTAAAGTTGCCCCCAGACTGATTCAACGCTACATGATGTTCAAGGTCAATAACAAGTAAACACACGTGTTACTACCTAATATTAATCAATTACACAAACTAAACTAGTTCAACAAAATCAATGACAATATAGCTGTAAGGCAATATCATTATGTTGGAATTCTATATATCATTATGTTGGAATTTCTTAATCCCACAGAATCTTCAAGCAAGCTAAACTTTCCACGTACAAAGCCCTAAGTGTCGTAAATCTGAGAGGTCATATTCACCATATTCATTTTTTGGCATGCTATACTCAATAAATCGACCATCATACTTTCTCCATAATATGTTCCCATTCTCCTTAACAGATATGACGACACATGATGATGAGTACCAATCATTAGGCTTTTCAATCAGCGATCGTAAAGTAGGAAACTTTGTGATATAAATCTAGGTCAAGAAGGCAGTTTTCCCTCTTTCTCGAGAGACCAAATTGATATTTCCTCGCCAACATTTGCAAGAACACAGAGGCGGTCACCCAATGCTTCCACATGTGCTTGGCACTGGCGTTACAATAAATTTTTCATCTGCTAGGTGGAAAGATATAATAGAGCATTTTTCCACTTTGTGTACCATTCTGTGGATTACATCGCTCAATGAAACTGAATCCTTGGATAAGTACCCCATAGATTTAAGTGGAAAAATACGGTGAATTGTTCTCCATAATTGATTTTTGATGGAGTATATACCAATAAGATGCTCTGTATTATTCTTATGTTGACACTAGTCATATCATTGAGCATATGAGTTTAAATAATCATATGAATATTGTTAGGTCCTATGTTTTAGTAATGAAAATAATTATTGTTGATTTTATTTAGTTAATTCAATGAAAAAAAATATTCTTGTCCCACAAAAAATCTCAAATAGCTTATTCTAATTTTACTTTTCCCCCAGTGCCTTGTTATACATATTTCTATTTTATAAATCCACTAAAATTATATTTGTTTTGTACAAATTTTAAAATCCTTTCCATGTATAAGTTATAAACTAACTTCAACAAAAATGAACAATATTAATTTGCTAATCTAATTGTTATTTGGAAATCAATGCCAACAAAAATGACTTTACAAATCATAGTGACAAATAAGAATAAATGTCAGGAAATGTTAGAGAGAAATATTCTAATTTATGGTTATAATTATACGAAGCATCCACAGTTTTTCGAATATACAAGAAATTGAATAAAGGAAGATAACAACAAATTGAAGACGTTGATATAACCAATGCAAGTGAAAGAAACTTATTATTAATTCGACATCAAAATCTCTAACTTTTTTCCATCATCTGCACTTCTTGTCCTTATTTTTCTCTTTATCTGACAATCCAACCAAGAAAAGTCAAAATTGTAAAATAGTTTTTAGCCATCTTTTACTCAAGCCTCTTTTCTCCTTTGATGGTGTAAAACATGAGATCGCCTTATTGAATTTGCTTAAAATGTCTTCCTCTATCATATATTTGTAGTCAAGAAAATATAAATTATAATTTCAAATAAAACAAACAGAAGTGTCTACGCTTACTAATAATGTAACTGAAAATAAAATTATGCATAAAATCTATTTGTAGATATAACCACAATGAATAAAATATGAATGTATGTCTAGCATGATTTTGATGAACCCATTTGTATTACATACCATGAAGGATATAAGCCTATTTATATCGATGTAACCCTTAAAATTGACACAATACATAAATTGACCCCTTAATTTGAAGCGAAATTTTAAGTGGGAACTCAAACTTTCAAAGTGCACAAATAGGCACTCCAACTTGCCCTTTTTTATCAAGTAGGCACAGTTGTGCAGCAGCCCATGTGCGTGAGATGCACTCTCTATGACATGGATTTTATGTTCAATCCCGTTATGTCACGTCATAAACTTATTCCACCTATTTATATTTTTTTAACAAAAAAAGTCACGTCATCTAACACTATTCCACCTATTTATAGTTTAAAAAAAAGTAAAAGAAACATTTGTGATAGCCAAAAATAAATTTATTTTATGATAATTTAAAACTTTTAAATTTAAATTTTTTACTCCACCCCGGACCCCCATCCCCCCAGTCTTTTTTTTACTCCACCTCGGACCCTCATCCCCTAGCCCACCACCCCCCACCCCCATACAAAAAAATAAAAAAATTATTTTACGAAAAATTCAAATTTTGTAAATTTTAATTTTTACTCT